>CAJGYO010000716.1:0-73644 GCA_904845875.1 Miscanthus lutarioriparius
CGACTCTAACACCATCTCCAAAGCCGAACAAAGCGTGATTCGACGCGGCCCGTGTGACCTAGGAGTTCCATCCGGGTGCGTCCAAAGCGATTTACGAGCCCGTGAGTACGTTCCATAAACCGTGCACCTATCTTGAGTCAACATTAGCACTATCTCCAAGCAGGGACGAAGCGAGCTTCCACAGGCCTGCGTCGCCGTGGAGGAGTACCATCGGTGCATCAAAAGCGGTTTACGAGCCTATGCTACGTTTGGCGCCAAACCATGCACCTATCTTGCACCGACACTAACACCGTCTCCAAGCGAATGAAAGCGTGATTTGATATGACCCGTGTCAGCTTGGAGTTCCATCGAGGTGCGTCCAAAAGCGATTTCCGAGCCTATGGTACGTTCCGCGCAAACCATGCACCTATCTTGAGTCAAGATTAGCACTATCTCCAAGCGGACCAAAACGAGCTTCCGCTTGAGCCTCGTCACCTAGGAGTACCATCGGTGCATCCAAAAGCAGTTTACGAGCTGTGGTACATTTGGCACAAACCATGCACCTATCTTGCACGGACACTAACACCGCACGCAAACAAACTTGAAACATGATTTCATATGACCCGTGTCACCTTGAGTTCCATGGGTGCGTCCAAAATGATTTCCGAGCCTATAGTACGTTCCACGCATACCGTGCACCTATCTTGAGTCAAGATTAGCATTATCTCCAAAGCGGACGAAAGCGAGCTTCCACATGAGGCTCGTCACCTAGGAGTACCATCGGGTGTGTATAAAGCGATTTTGAACCTATGATACGTTTGGCGTAAACCATGCACCTATTTTGCACCGACACTAACACCGTCTCCAAACGGACTGAAAGCGAGATTCCACATGACCCCGTCACCTTGGAGTTCCATGGTGCGTCCAAAAGCGATTTTTCGAGCCTATGAATGCGTTCGGCGCAAACCGTGCACCTATCTTGCGTCAAGACTAGTACTATCTCTAAACAGACCAAAGCAAGCGTGCACGTGAGCCTCGTCACCTAGGAGTACCATCGGTGCATCCAAAATGGTTTTACGAGCCTATGGTACGTTTTGGCGCAAACCATGCACCTATCTTGCACCGACTCTAACACCATCTATAAGCGAACGAAAGCGTGATTCGGCGTGACCCGTGTGACCTAGGAGTTCCATCGGGTGCGTCCAAAATGATTTCGAGCCTATAGTGCGTTAAAGGCGCCAAACCGTGCACCTATCTTGCGTCAAGACTAGTACTATCTCTAAACAGACCGAAAGCAGCGTAAAATGCGTGAGCCTCGTCACCTAGGAGTACCATCGGTGCATCCAAAGCGGTTCCCGAGCCTATAGTGCGTTTTGGCGCAAACCATGCACCTACCTTGCACCGACTCTAACACCATCTCCAAACGAACCAAAGCGTGATCCGACATGACCCGTGTCACCTAGGGAGTTCCATCGGGTGCGTCAAAAGCGATTTCTGAGCCTATGGTGCGTTCCACGCAAACCGTGCACCTATCTTGAGTCAACATTAGCACTATCTCCAAACAGACCGAAGGAGCTTCCACGAGCCTCATCACCTAGGAGTACCATCGGTGCATCCAAAGCAGTTTCGAGCCTATGGTACGTTTTACGCATAAACCATGCACCTATCTTGCACCGACACTAACACCGTCTCCAAACGAACTGAAGCGTGATTTGATATGACCCGTGTCAACTTGGAGTTCCATCGGTGCATCCAAAGCGATTTCCGAGCCTATGGTACGTTCGCGCCAAAACCGTGCACCTATCTTGAGTCATGATTAGCACTATCTCCAAACTTCATCGAGAATGAGTTTCCACTTGAGCCTCGTCACTTAGGAGTACCATCGGGTGCATCCAAAACGATTTCTAAGCCTATGGTGCGTTCAAGCGTAAATCGTGCACCTATCTACATCAAGACAAGCACTATCTCCAAATGGACCAAACGAGCTTCCACATGAGGCTCGTCACCTAGGAGTACCATCGGTGTGTACAAACGATTTACGAACCTATGGTACGTTTGGTGCAAACCATGCACCTATCTTGCACCGACACTAACACCGTCTCCAAACGGACTGAAGCGAGATTCCACATGACCCCATCACCTCGAGTACCATCGGGTGCTTCCAAAACGATATCTAAGCCTATGGTATGTTTGGCGTAAACCGAGCACCTTTCTTGCACCGATACTAACACCATGTCCAAACGGATCAAAACGAGATTCGACATGACCCACTCACCTAGGAGTTACATCGGGTGCATCCAAAACAATTTCTAAGCCTATGGTACGTTTGGCACAAACGTGCACCTATCCGCGTCAGCAGCAATATCTCCTAACGGACCGAAACAAGCTTCCACTTGAGCAAATCACGTGAGGAGTACCATCGGTGTGTCCAAAATGATTTCGAGCCTATGATACATTTGGCATGAGATCATGCACCTATGTTGCAATCGACGCTAACACCGTCTCCAAACGACAGAAATGAGATTCCACATGACCCACGTCACCTAGAAGTTCCATCGGTGCGCCCAAAACGATTTTCGAGCCTATGGTACGTTCAAGCGCAAACTGTGCACCTATCTTGCGTCAAGACTAGTACTATCTCTAAACAGACCGAAACGGCGTGCACGTGAGCCTCGTCACAGAGGAGTACCATCGGTGCATCCAAAGCGGTTTCGAGCCTATGGTACGTTTGGCGCAAACCATGCACCTATCTTTGCACCGACTCTAACACTATCTTCAAACGAAGCGAGACATGATTCGACATGACCCGTGTCACCTAGGAGTTCCATCGGGTGCGTCCAAAATGATTTTCGAGCCTATGGTACGTTCGGCGCAAACCGTGCACCTATCTTGCATCAAGACTAGTACTATGTCTAAACGGACCGAAACGAGCGTGCACGTGAGCCTCGTCACCTAGGAGTACCATCGGTGCATCCAAAAGCGTTTACGAGCCTATGGTGCGTTTGGCGCAAACCATGCACCCATCTTGCACCGACTCTAACACCATCTCCAAACGAACCAAAACGTGATTCGACATGACCCGTGTCACCTAGGAGTTCCATCGGGTGCGTCCAAAACGATTTCTGAGCCCATGGTACGTTCCACGCAAACCGTGCACCTATCTTGAGTCAACATTAGCACTATCTCCAAACAGATCGAAACGAGCTTCCACCGAGCCTCGTCATGTAGGAGTACCATCGGTGCATCCAAAACGGTTTTCGAGCCTATGCTACGTTTGGTGCAAACCATGCACCTATCTTGCACCGACACTAACACCGCTCCAAACGAACTCAAACGTGATTTGATATGACCCGTGTCAACTTGGAGTTCCATCAAAAGTGCCCCAAAACGATTTCCGAGCCTATGGTGCGTTCCGGCGCAAACCGTGCACCTATCTTGAGTCAAGATTAGCACTATCTCCAAACGGACCAAAACGAGCTTCCACTTGAGCCTCGTCACCTAGGAGTACCATCGGTGCATCCAAAACGGTTTCGAGCACTGTGGTACGCGTTTGGCACAAACCATGCACCTATCTTGCACGGACACTAACACCGTCGCAAACAAACTTGAAACATGATTTCATATGACCCGTGTCACCTTGGAGTTCCATGGGGTGCGCCCAAAATGATTTCCGAGCCTATGGTGCGTTCCACGCATACCGTGCACCTACCTTGAGTCAAGATTAGCATTATCTCCAACGGACCAAACGAAGCTTCCACATGAGGCTCGTCACCTAGGAGTACCATCGGGTGTGTACAAAACGATTTCTGAACCTATGATACGTTTGGCGCAAACCATGCACCTATTTTGCACCGACACTAACACCGTCTCCAAACGGACTGAAATGAGATTCCACATGACCCCGTCACCTTGGAGTTCCATCGGGTGCATCCAAAAAACGATTTTCGAGCCTATGGTACGTTAAAGGCGCAAACCCGTTTGCACCTATCTTGCGTCAAGACTAGTACTATCTCTAAACAGACCGTAAACGAAAGCGGCGTGCACGTGAGCCTCGTCACCTAGGGGAGTACCATCGGTGCATCCAAAATGGTTTCGAGCCTATGGTACGTTTGGCGCAAAACCATGCACCTATCTTGCACCGACTCTAACACCATCTTCAAACGAACCAAAGCGTGATTCGGACGTGACCCGTGTGACCTAGGAGTTCCATCGGGTGCGTCCAAAATGATTTTCGAGCCTATGGTACGCGTTGGCGCAAAACCGTGCACCTATCTTGCGTCAAGACTAGTACTATCCCTAAACAGACCGAAACAAGCGTGCACGTGAGCCTCGTCACCTAGGAGTACCATCGGTTTATCCAAAACGCTTTACGAGCTCTGTGGTATGCGTTTGGCGCAAACCATGCACCTATCTTGCACCGACACTAACACCGTCTCCAAACAAAACTGAAACGTGATTTCATATGACCCGTGTCACCTAGGAGTTCCATCGGGTGCGCCCAAAACGATTAATCAGCCTATGGTACGTTCAAGGAAACCGTGCACCTATCTTGAGTCAAGACTTGTACTATCTCTAAATAGACCGAAACGAGCGTGCACGTGAGCCTCGTCACCTAGGGGTGCCATCGGTGCATCCAAAACGGTTTTCTGAGCCTATGATACGTTTGGCGCGAACCATGCACCTATCTTGCACCGACTCTAACACCATCTCCAAACGAACCAAAGCGTGATTCGACATGACCCGTGTCACCTAGGAGTTACATCGGGTGCGTCCAAAACGATTTCGAGCCTTTGGTACGTTCTCGCAAACCATGCACCTGTCTTGCGTCAAGACTAGTACTATC
The DNA here is from genome assembly GCA_904845875.1 of Miscanthus lutarioriparius. Taxonomy (NCBI): domain Eukaryota; kingdom Viridiplantae; phylum Streptophyta; class Magnoliopsida; order Poales; family Poaceae; genus Miscanthus; species Miscanthus lutarioriparius. The sequence goes on from CAJGYO010000716.1 coordinate 4,823, forward strand.
TCTAAACGGACCGAAAGAAGCGTGTACGCGTGAGCCTCGTCTCCCTAGGAGTACCATCGGTGCATCCAAAACGGTTTTCGAGCACAGGTACGCTTGGCGCAAACCATGCACCTATTTTGCATCGACACTAACACCGTCTCCAAACAAAACTAAAACATGATTTCATATGACCCCGTGTCACCTAGGGGTTCCATCGGTGCGCCCAAAACGATTAATCAGCCTATGGTACGTTGGCGCAAACCGTGCACCTATCTTGCGTCAAGACTAGTACTATCTCTAAACAGACCAAACGAAGCGTGCACGTGAGCCTCGTCACCTAGGAGTTCCATCGCTGCATCCAAAACGGTTTACGAGCCTATGGTACGCTTGGCGCAAACCATGCACCTATCTTGCACCGACTCTAAACACCATCTCCAAACGAACCAAAACGTGATTCGATATGACCCGTGTCACCTAGGAGTTCCATCGGTGCGCCCAAAGCGATTTCTTCGAGCCTTTGTACGTTCGCGCGCAAACCGTGCACCTATCTTGCGCCAAGACTAGTACTATCTCTAAACGGACCGAAACAAGCGTGCACGTGAGCCTCGTCACCTAGGAGTACCATCGGTGCATCCAAAACGGTTTCGAGTTCGTGGTACGTTTGGCGCAAACCATGCACCTATCTTGCACCGACACACTTCAACACCGTCTCCAAACAAAACTGAAACGTGATTTCATATGACCCATGTCACCTAGGAGTTCCATCGGGTGCATCCAAAACGATTTATCATCGTATGGTAAGTTCAAGCGCAAACCGTGCACCTATCTTGCGTCAAGACTAGTACTATCTCTAAATAGACCGAAACGAAGCGTGCACGTGAGCCTCGTCACCTACTGAGTACCATCGGTGCATCCAAAACGGTTTCTGAGCCTATGGTACGTTTGGCGAAAACCATGCACCTATCTTGCACTGACTCTAACACCATCTCCAAACGAACCAAAACGTGATTCGACATGACCCGTGTCACCTAGGAGTTCTATCGGGTGCGTCCAAAAGCGATTTACGAGCCTATGGTACGTTCCACGCAAAACGTGCACCTATCTTGAGTCAACATTAGCACTATCTCCAAACAGACCGAAAGGAGCTTCCACCGAGCCTCGTCACCCACGAGTACCATCGGTGCATCCAAAACGGTTTCTGAGCCTATGGTACGTTTGGCGCAAACCATGCACCTATCTTGCACCGACACGAACACCGTCTCCAAACGAACTGAAACATGATTTGATATGACCCGTGTCAACTTGGAGTTCCATCGGGTGCATCCAAAATGATTTCCGAGCCTATGGTAATGCGTTCGGCGCAAACCGTGCACCTATCTTGAGTCAAGATTAGCACTATCTCCAAACGGACCAAAACGAGCTTCCACTTGAGCCTCGTCACCTAGGAGTACCATCGGTGCATCCAAAACGGTTTCTAAGCCTGTGGTACATTTGGCGCAAACCATGCACCTATCTTGCACGGACACTAACACCGTCTGCAAACAAACTGGAAACGTGATTTCAAATGACCCGTGTCACCTTGGAGTTCTATGGGGTGCGTCCAAAATGATTTCTGAGCCTATGGTACGTTCCACCATTTAAACCGTGCACCTATCTTGACTCAAGATTAGCACTATCTCCAAACAGACCGAAACGAGCTTCCACATGAGGCTCGTCACCTAGGAGTACCATCGGGTGTGTACAAAATGATTTCTGAACCTATGATACGTTTGGCGCAAACCATGCACCTATTTTGCACCGACACTAACACCGTCTCCAAACGGACTGAAACGAGATTCCACATGACCCCGTCACCTCGGAGTTCCATCGTTTGCATCCAAAACGATTTACGAGCCTATGGTACGTTCGGGTGCAAATCTTGCACCTATCTTGAGTCATGATTAGCACTATCTCCAAACTGACCGAGAACGAGTTTCCACTTGAGCCTCGTCACTTAGGACTACCATCGGGTGCATCCAAAATGATTTCTAAGCCTCACGGTATTTTTGGCGCAAACTGTTGCACCTTTCTTGCACCGATACTAACACCATGTCCAAACGGATCAAAATGAGATTCGACATGACCCACTCACCTAGGAGTTGCATCAGGTGCATCCAAAACAATTTCTAAGCCTATGGTACGTTTGGCACAAACCGTTGCACCTATCCGCGTCAGCAATATCTCGCTAACGGACCGAAAAAGCTTCCACTTGAGCTCAAATCACGTAGGAGTACCATCGGTGTGTGTAAAAGCGATTTCTGAGCCTATGATACATTTGGCACAGACCATGCACCTATGTTGCACTGAAGCTAACACCGTCTCCAAACAGATAGAAACGAGATTCCACATGACCCACGTCACCTAGAAGTTCCATCGGTGCGTCCAAAAGCGATTTTCGAGCCTATGGTGCGTTAAGGCGCCAAACCGTGCACCTATCTACATCAAGACTAGCACTATCTCCAAATGGACCGAAACAAGCTTCCACATGAGGCTCGTCACCTAGGAGTACCATCGGTGTGTACAAAACGATTTCTGAACCTATGGTACGTTTGGCGCAAACCATGCACCTATCTTGCACCGACACTAACACCGTCTCCACACGGACTGAAACGAGATTCCACATGACCCCGTCAACTCGGAGTTCCATCGTTTGCATCCAAAACGATTTACGAGCCTATGGTGCGTTCGGTGCAAATCTTGCACCTATCTTGAGTCATGATTAGCACTATCTCCAAACTGACCGAGAACGAGTTTCCACTTGAGACGTCACTTAGGACTACCATCGGCTGCATCCAAAATGATTTCTAAGACTCTGGTATTTTTTGGCATAAACTGTGCACCTTTCTTGCACCGATACTAACACCATGTCCAAACGGATCAAAATGAGATTCGACATGACCCACTCACCTAGGAGTTGCATCAGGTACATCCAAAACATTTTCTAAGCCTATGGTACGTTTTGGCACAAACCGTGCACCTATCCGCGTCGGCAATATCTCCTAACGGACCGAAACAATCTTCCACTTGAGCCTCGTCACGTAGGAGTACCATCGGGTGTGTGCAAAACGATTTACGAGCCTATGATACATTTTGCACAGACCATGCACCTATGTTGCACTGAAGCTAACACCGTCTCCAAACAGACGAAACGAGATTCCACATGACCCACGTCACCTAGAAGTTCCATCGGGTGCGCCCAAAACGATTTTCGAGCCTATGGTACGTTCGGGCGCAAACCGTGCACCTATTTTGCGTCAAGACTAGTACTATCTCTAAACAGACCGTAAACGAAGCGTGCATGTGAGCCTCGTCACCTAGGAGTACCATCGGTGCATCCAAAAGCGGTTTCGAGCCTATGGTACGTTTGGCGCAAACCATGCACCTATCTTGCACCGACACTAACACCGTCTCCAAACAAAACTGAAACGTGATTTCATATGACCCGTGTCACCTAGGAGTTCCATCGGTGCGCCCAAAATGATTAATCAGCCTATGGTACGCTCGCGGAAACCGTGCACCTATCTTTGCGTCAAGACTAGTACTATCTCTAAACGGACCGAAACGATCGTGCACGTGAGCCTCGTCACCTAGGAGTACCATCGGTGCATCCAAACGGTTTTCTGAGCCTATGGTACGTTTGGCGCAAACCATGCACCTATCTTGCACCGACTCTAACACCATCTCCAAACGAACCAAACGTGATTCGACACGCGACCCGTGTCACCTAGGAGTTCCATCGGGTGCGTCCAAAGCGATTTACGAGCCTTTGGTACGTTCCGCGCAAAACCGTGCACCTATCTTGCGTCAAGACTAGTACTATCTTCTAAACGGATCGAAACAAGCGTGCACGTGAGCCTCGTCACCTAGGAGTACCATCGGTGCATCCAAAGCGGTTTACGAGCACTGTGGTACGCTTTGGCGCAAACCATGCACCTATCTTGCACCGACACTAACACCGTCTCCAAACAAAACTGAAACGTGATTTCATATGACCCGTGTCACCTAGGAGTTCCATCGGGTGCATCCAAAACGATTTATCATCGTATGGTAAGTTCGGGCGCAACCGTGCACCTATCTTGCGGCCAAGACTAGTACTATCTCTAAATAGACTGAAACGAGCGTGCACGTGAGCCTCGTCACCTACGAGTACCATCGGTGCATCCAAAACGGTTTCTGAGCCTATGGTACGTTTGGCGAAAACCATGCACCTATCTTGCACTGACTCTAACACCATCTCCAAACGAACCAAAACGTGATTCGACATGACCCGTGTCACCTAGGAGTTCTATCGGGTGCGTCCAAAACGATTTCTGAGCCTATGGTACATTCCACGCAAACCGTGCACCTATCTTGAGTCAACATTAGCACTATCTCCAAACAGACTGAAAGGAGCTTCCACCTGAGCCTCGTCACCTACGAGTACCATCGGTGCATCCAAAGCGGTTTCGAGCCTATGGTACGCGTTTGGCGCAAACCATGCACCTATCTTGCACCGACACGAACACCGTCTCCAAAGGAACTGAAACATGATTTGATATGACCCGTGTCAACTTGGAGTTCCATCGGGTGCATCCAAAATGATTTCCGAGCCTATAGTGCGTTCGCGCAAACCGTGCACCTATCTTGAGTCAAGATTAGCACTATCTCCAAACGGACCAAACGAGCTTCCACTTGAGCCTCGTCACCTAGGAGTACCATCGGTGCATCCAAAGCAGTTTCTAAGCCTGTGGTACATTTGGCGCCAAACCATGCACCTATCTTGCACGGACACTAACACCGTCTCGCAAACAAACTGGAAACGTGATTTCATATGACCCGTGTCACCTTGGAGTTCTATGGGGTGCGTCCAAAATGATTTCGAGCCTATGGTACGTTCCATAAACCGTGCACCTATCTTGAGTCAAGATTAGCACTATCTCCAAACAGACCGAAACGAGCTTCCACATGAGGCTCGTCACCTAGGAGTACCATCGGGTGTGTACAAAATGATTTCTGAACCTATGATACGTTTGGCGCAAACCATGCACCTATTTTGCACCGACACTAACACCGTCTCCAAACGGACTGAAACGAGATTCCACATGACCCCGTCACCTCGGAGTTCCATCGTTTGCATCCAAAACGATTTCTGAGCCTATGGTACGTTCGGTGCAAATCTTGCACCTATCTTGAGTCATGATTAGCACTATCTCCAAACTGACCGAGAACGAGTTTCCACTTGAGCCTCGTCACTTAGGACTACCATCGGGTGCATCCAAAATGATTTCTAAGCCTCGGTATTTTTTGGCGCAAACTGTGCACCTTGCACCGATATACTAACACCATGTCCAAACGGATCAAAATGAGATTCGACATGACCCACTCACCTAGGAGTTGCATCAGGTGCATCCAAAACAAATTCTAAGCCTATGGTACGTTTGGCACAAACCGTGCACCTATCCATCGTCAGCAATATCTCCTAACGGACGAAACAAGCTTCCACTTGAGCCTCGTCACGTAGGAGTACCATCGGGTGTGTGCAAAACGATTTCTGAGCCTATGATACATTTGGCACAGACCATGCACCAATGTTGCACTGAAGCTAACACTGTCTCCAAACAGACAGAAACGAGATTCCACATGACCCACGTCACCTAGAAGTTCCATCGTTTGCATCCAAAACGATTTCTGAGCCTATGATACGTTCGGTGCAAATCTTGCACCTATCTTGAGTCATGATTAGCACTATCTCCAAACTGACTGAGAACGAGTTTCCACTTGAGCCTCGTCACTTAGGACTACCATCGGGTGCATCCAAAATGATTTCTAAGCCTCTGGTATTTTTGGCGCAAACTGTGCACCTTTCTTGCACCGATACTAACACCATGTCCAAACGGATCAAAATGAGATTCGACATGACCCACTCACCTAGGAGTTGCATCAGGTGCATCCAAAACAATTTCTAAGCCTATGGTACGTTTGGCACAAACCGTGCACCTATCCGCGTCAGCAATATCTCCCTAACGGACCGAAAAAAGCTTCCACTTGAGCCTCGTCACGTAGGGAGTACCATCGGTGTGTGCAAAACGATTTCTGAGCCTATGATACATTTGGCACAGACCTTGCACCTATGTTGCACTGAAGCTAACACCGTCTCCAAACAGATAGAAACGAGATTCCACATGACCCACGTCACCTAGAAGTTCCATCGGGTGCGCCCAAAACGATTTTCGAGCCTATGGTGCGTTGGCGCAAACCGTGCACCTATCTACATCAAGACTAGCACTATCTCCAAATGGACCGAAACAAGCTTCCACATGAGGGCTCGTCACCTAGGAGTACCATCGGGTGTGTACAAAACGATTTCTGAACCTATGGTACGTTTGGCGCAAACCATGCACCTATCTTGCACCGACACTAACACCGTCTCCACACGGACTGAAACGAGATTCCACATGACCCGTCAACTCGGAGTTCCATCGTTTGCATCCAAAACGATTTTCGAGCCTATAGTACGTTCGGTGCAAATCTTGCACCTATCTTGAGTCATGATTAGCACTATCTCCAAACTGACCGAGAACGAAGTTTCCACTTGAGACGTCACTTAGGACTACCATCGGATGCATCCAAAATGATTTCTAAGACTCTGGTATTTTTGGCGCAAACTGTGCACCTTTCTTGCACCGATACTAACACCATGTCCAAACGGATCAAAATGAGATTCGACATGACCCACTCACCTAGGAGTTGCATCAGGTGCATCCAAAACATTTTCTAAGCCTATGGTACGTTTGGCACAAACCGTGCACCTATCCGCGTCAGCAATATCTCCTAACGGACCGAAACAATCTTCCACTTGAGCCTCGTCACGTAGGAGTACCATCGGGTGTGTGCAAAACGATTTCTGAGCCTATGATACATTTTGCACAGACCATGCACCTATGTTGCACTGAAGCTAACACCGTCTCCAAACAGACAGAAACGAGATTCCACATGACCCACGTCACCTAGAAGTTCCATCGGGTGCGTCCAAAACGATTTTCGAGCCTATGGTACGTTCGGCGCAAACCGTGCACCTATTTTGCGTCAAGACTAGTACTATCTCTAAACAGACCGAAACGAGCGTGCATGTGAGCCTCGTCACCTAGGAGTACCATCGGTGCATCCAAAACGGTTTCTGAGCCTATGGTACGTTTGGCGCAAACCATGCACCTATCTTGCACCGACACTAACACCGTCTCCAAACAAAACTGAAACGTGATTTCATATGACCCGTGTCACCTAGGAGTTCCATCGGGTGCGTCCAAAATGATTAATCAGCCTATGGTACGTTCGGCGGAAACCGTGCACCTATCTTGCGTCAAGACTAGTACTATCTCTAAACGGACCGAAACGATCGTGCACGTGAGCCTCGTCACCTAGGAGTACCATCGGTGCATCCAAAACGGTTTCTGAGCCTATGGTACGTTTGGCGCAAACCATGCACCTATCTTGCACCGACTCTAACACCATCTCCAAACGAACCAAAACGTGATTCGACATGACCCGTGTCACCTAGGAGTTCCATCGGGTGCGTCCAAAACGATTTCTGAGCCTTTGGTACGTTCCGCGCAAACCGTGCACCTATCTTGCGTCAAGACTAGTACTATCTCTAAACGGACCGAAACAAGCGTGCACGTGAGCCTCGTCACCTAGGAGTACCATCGGTGCATCCAAAACGGTTTTCGAGCTCAGGTGGTACGCTTGGCGCAAAACCATGCACCTATCTTGCACCGACACTAACACGTCTCCAAACAAAACTGAAACGTGATTTCATATGACCCGTGTCACCTAGGAGTTCCATCGGGTGCATCCAAAACGATTTATCATCGTATGGTAAGTTCGGCGCAAACCGTGCACCTATCTTGCGTCAAGACTAGTACTATCTCTAAATAGACTGAAACGAGCGTGCACGTGAGCCTCGTCACCTACGAGTACCATCGGTGCATCCAAAACGGTTTCTGAGCCTATGGTACGTTTGGCGAAAACCATGCACCTATCTTGCACTGACTCTAACACCATCTCCAAACGAACCAAAACGTGATTCGACATGACCCGTGTCACCTAGGAGTTCTATCGGGTGCGTCCAAAACGATTTCTGAGCCTATGGTACATTCCACGCAAACCGTGCACCTATCTTGAGTCAACATTAGCACTATCTCCAAACAGACTGAAAGGAGCTTCCACCTGAGCCTCGTCACCTACGAGTACCATCGGTGCATCCAAAACGGTTTCTGAGCCTATGGTACGTTTGGCGCAAACCATGCACCTATCTTGCACCGACACGAACACCGTCTCCAAAGGAACTGAAACATGATTTGATATGACCCGTGTCAACTTGGAGTTCCATCGGGTGCATCCAAAATGATTTCCGAGCCTATGGTACGTTCCGCGCAAACCGTGCACCTATCTTGAGTCAAGATTAGCACTATCTCCAAACGGACCGAAACGAGCTTCCACTTGAGCCTCGTCACCTAGGAGTACCATCGGTGCATCCAAAACGGTTTCTAAGCCTGTGGTACATTTGGCGCAAACCATGCACCTATCTTGCACGGACACTAACACCGTCTGCAAACAAACTGGAAACGTGATTTCATATGACCCGTGTCACCTTGGAGTTCTATGGGGTGCGTCCAAAATGATTTCTGAGCCTATGGTACGTTCCACGCAAACCGTGCACCTATCTTGAGTCAAGATTAGCACTATCTCCAAACAGACCGAAACGAGCTTCCACATGAGGCTCGTCACCTAGGAGTACCATCGGGTGTGTACAAAATGATTTCTGAACCTATGATACGTTTGGCGCAAACCATGCACCTATTTTGCACCGACACTAACACCGTCTCCAAACGGACTGAAACGAGATTCCACATGACCCCGTCACCTCGGAGTTCCATCGTTTGCATCCAAAACGATTTCTGAGCCTATGAGTGCGTTGCTTGCAAATCTTGCACCTATCTTGAGTCATGATTAGCACTATCTCCAAACTGACTGAGAACGAGTTTCCACTTGAGCCTCGTCACTTAGGACTACCATCGGGTGCATCCAAAATGATTTCTAAGCCTCTGGTATTTTTGGCGCAAACTGTGCACCTTGCACCGATACTAACACCATGTCCAAACGGATCAAAATGAGATTCGACATGACCCACTCACCTAGGAGTTGCATCAGGTGCATCCAAAACAAATTCTAAGCCTATGGTACGTTTGGCACAAACCGTGCACCTATCCACGTCAGCAATATCTCCTAACGGACCGAAACAAGCTTCCACTTGAGCCTCGTCACGAGAGGAGTACCATCGGTGTGTGCAAAACGATTTACGAGCCTATGATACATTTGGCACAGACCATGCACCAATGTTGCACTGAAGCTAACACTGTCTCCAAACAGACAGAAACGAGATTCCACATGACCCACGTCACCTAGAAGTTCCATCGTTTGCATCCAAAACGATTTCTGAGCCTATGGTACGTTCGGTGCAAATCTTGCACCTATCTTGAGTCATGATTAGCACTATCTCCAAACTGACTGAGAACGAGTTTCCACTTGAGCCTCGTCACTTAGGACTACCATCGGGTGCATCCAAAATGATTTCTAAGCCTCTCTGGTATTTTTGGCGCAAACTGTGCACCTTTCTTGCACCGATACTAACACCATGTCCAAACGGATCAAAATGAGATTCGACATGACCCACTCACCTAGGAGTTGCATCAGGTGCATCCAAAACAATTTCTAAGCCTATGGTACGTTTGGCACAAACCGTGCACCTATCCGCGTCAGCAATATCTCCTAACGGACCGAAAAAAGCTTCCACTTGAGCCTCGTCACGTAGGAGTACCATCGGGTGTGTGCAAAACGATTTCTGAGCCTATGATACATTTGGCACAGACCTTGCACCTATGTTGCACTGAAGCTAACACCGTCTCCAAACAGATAGAAACGAGATTCCACATGACCCACGTCACCTAGAAGTTCCATCGGGTGCGTCCAAAACGATTTTCGAGCCTATGGTGCGTTCGGCGCAAACCGTGCACCTATCTACATCAAGACTAGCACTATCTCCAAATGGACCGAAACAAGCTTCCACATGAGGCTCGTCACCTAGGAGTACCATCGGGTGTGTACAAAACGATTTCTGAACCTATGGTACGTTTGGCGCAAACCATGCACCTATCTTGCACCGACACTAACACCGTCTCCACACGGACTGAAACGAGATTCCACATGACCCCGTCAACTCGGAGTTCCATCGTTTGCATCCAAAACGATTTCTGAGCCTATGGTACGTTCGGTGCAAATCTTGCACCTATCTTGAGTCATGATTAGCACTATCTCCAAACTGACTGAGAACGAGTTTCCACTTGAGACGTCACTTAGGACTACCATCGGCTGCATCCAAAATGATTTCTAAGACTCTGGTATTTTTGGCGCAAACTGTGCACCTTTCTTGCACCGATACTAACACCATGTCCAAACGGATCAAAATGAGATTCGACATGACCCACTCACCTAGGAGTTGCATCAGGTGCATCCAAAACATTTTCTAAGCCTATGGTACGTTTGGCACAAACCGTGCACCTATCCGCGTCAGCAATATCTCCTAACGGACCGAAACAATCTTCCACTTGAGCCTCGTCACGTAGGAGTACCATCGGGTGTGTGCAAAACGATTTCTGAGCCTATGATACATTTTGCACAGACCATGCACCTATGTTGCACTGAAGCTAACACCGTCTCCAAACAGACAGAAACGAGATTCCACATGACCCACGTCACCTAGAAGTTCCATCGGGTGCGTCCAAAACGATTTTCGAGCCTATGGTACGTTCGGCGCAAACCGTGCACCTATTTTGCGTCAAGACTAGTACTATCTCTAAACAGACCGAAACGAGCGTGCATGTGAGCCTCGTCACCTAGGAGTACCATCGGTCCATCCAAAACGGTTTCTGAGCCTATGGTACGTTTGGCGCAAACCATGCACCTATCTTGCACCGACACTAACACCGTCTCCAAACAAAACTGAAACGTGATTTCATATGACCCGTGTCACCTAGGAGTTCCATCGGGTGCGTCCAAAATGATTAATCAGCCTATGGTACGCTCGGCGCGGAAACCGTGCACCTATCTTGCGTCAAGACTAGTACTATCTCTAAACGGACGAAACAATCGCGTGCACGTGAGCCTCGTCACCTAGGAGTACCATCGGTGCATCCAAAACGGTTTCTGAGCCTATGGTACGTTTGGCGCAAACCATGCACCTATCTTGCACCGACTCTAACACCATCTCCAAACGAACCAAAACGTGATTCGACATGACCCGTGTCACCTAGGAGTTCCATCGGGTGCGTCCAAAACGATTTCTGAGCCTTTGGTACGTTCGCGCAAACCGTGCACCTATCTTGCGTCAAGACTAGTACTATCTCTAAACGGACGAAACAAGCGTGCACGTGAGCCTCGTCACCCAGGAGTACCATCGGTGCATCCAAAACGGTTTCTCGAGCTCTGTGGTACGCTTGGCGCAAACCATGCACCTATCTTGCACCGACACTAACACCGTCTCCAAACAAAACTGAAACGTGATTTCATATGACCCGTGTCACCTAGGAGTTCCATCGGGTGCATCCAAAACGATTTATCATCGTATATGGTAAGTTCGGCAAAAACCGTGCACCTATCTTGCGCCAAGACTAGTACTATCTCTAAATAGACCGAAACGGCGTGCACGTGAGCCTCGTCACCCACGAGTACCATCGGTGCATCCAAAACGGTTTCTGAGCCTATGGTACGTTTGGCGAAAACCATGCACCTATCTTGCACTGACTCTAACACCATCTCCAAACGAACCAAAACGTGATTCGACATGACCCGTGTCACCTAGGAGTTCTATCGGGTGCGTCCAAAACGATTTCTGAGCCTATGGTACGTTCCACGCAAACCGTGCACCTATCTTGAGTCAACATTAGCACTATCTCCAAACAGACTGAAAGGAGCTTCCACCTGAGCCTCGTCACCTACGAGTACCATCGGTGCATCCAAAACGGTTTCTGAGCCTATGGTACGTTTGGCGCAAACCATGCACCTATCTTGCACCGACACGAACACCGTCTCCAAACGAACTGAAACATGATTTGATATGACCCGTGTCAACTTGGAGTTCCATCGGGTGCATCCAAAATGATTTCCGAGCCTATGGTACGTTCCGCGCAAACCGTGCACCTATCTTGAGTCAAGATTAGCACTATCTCCAAACGGACCGAAACGAGCTTCCACTTGAGCCTCGTCACCTAGGAGTACCATCGGTGCATCCAAAACGGTTTCTAAGCCTGTGGTACATTTGGCGCAAACCATGCACCTATCTTGCACGGACACTAACACCGTCTGCAAACAAACTGGAAACGTGATTTCATATGACCCGTGTCACCTTGGAGTTCTATGGGGTGCGTCCAAAATGATTTCTGAGCCTATGGTACGTTCCACGCAAACCGTGCACCTATCTTGAGTCAAGATTAGCACTATCTCCAAACAGACCGAAACGAGCTTCCACATGAGGCTCGTCACCTAGGAGTACCATCGGGTGTGTACAAAATGATTTCTGAACCTATGATACGTTTGGCGCAAACCATGCACCTATTTTGCACCGACACAAACACCGTCTCCAAACGGACTGAAACGAGATTCCACATGACCCCGTCACCTCGGAGTTCCATCGTTTGCATCCAAAACGATTTCTGAGCCTATGGTACGTTCGGTGCAAATCTTGCACCTATCTTGAGTCATGATTAGCACTATCTCCAAACTGACTGAGAACGAGTTTCCACTTGAGCCTCGTCACTTAGGACTACCATCGGGTGCATCCAAAATGATTTCTAAGCCTCTGGTATTTTTGGCGCAAACTGTGCACCTTGCACCGATACTAACACCATGTCCAAACGGATCAAAATGAGATTCGACATGACCCACTCACCTAGGAGTTGCATCAGGTGCATCCAAAACAAATTCTAAGCCTATGGTACGTTTGGCACAAACCGTGCACCTATCCACGTCAGCAATATCTCCTAACGGACCGAAACAAGCTTCCACTTGAGCCTCGTCACGTAGGAGTACCATCGAGTGTGTGCAAAACGATTTCTGAGCCTATGATACATTTGGCACAGACCATGCACCTATGTTGCACTGAAGCTAACACTGTCTCCAAACAGACATAAACGAGATTCCACATGACCCACGTCACCTAGAAGTTCCATCGTTTGCATCCAAAACGATTTCTGAGCCTATGGTACGTTCGGTGCAAATCTTGCACCTATCTTGAGTCATGATTAGCACTATCTCCAAACTGACTGAGAACGAGTTTCCACTTGAGCCTCGTCACTTAGGACTACCATCGGGTGCATCCAAAATGATTTCTAAGCCTCTGGTATTTTTGGCGCAAACTGTGCACCTTTCTTGCACCGATACTAACACCATGTCCAAACGGATCAAAATGAGATTCGACATGACCCACTCACCTAGGAGTTGCATCAGGTGCATCCAAAACAATTTCTAAGCCTATGGTACGTTTGGCACAAACCGTGCACCTATCCACGTCAGCAATATCTCCTAACGGACCGAAACAAGCTTCCACTTGAGCCTCGTCACGTAGGAGTACCATCGAGTGTGTGCAAAACGATTTCTGAGCCTATGATACATTTGGCACAGACCATGCACCTATGTTGCACTGAAGCTAACACTGTCTCCAAACAGACAGAAACGAGATTCCACATGACCCACGTCACCTAGAAGTTCCATCGTTTGCATCCAAAACGATTTCTGAGCCTATGGTACGTTCGGTGCAAATCTTGCACCTATCTTGAGTCATGATTAGCACTATCTCCAAACTGACTGAGAACGAGTTTCCACTTGAGACGTCACTTAGGACTACCATCGGCTGCATCCAAAATGATTTCTAAGACTCTGGTATTTTTGGCGCAAACTGTGCACCTTTCTTGCACCGATACTAACACCATGTCCAAACGGATCAAAATGAGATTCGACATGACCCACTCACCTAGGAGTTGCATCAGGTGCATCCAAAACATTTTCTAAGCCTATGGTACGTTTGGCACAAACCGTGCACCTATCCGCGTCAGCAATATCTCCTAACGGACCGAAACAATCTTCCACTTGAGCCTCGTCACGTAGGAGTACCATCGGGTGTGTGCAAAACGATTTCTGAGCCTATGATACATTTTGCACAGACCATGCACCTATGTTGCACTGAAGCTAACACCGTCTCCAAACAGACAGAAACGAGATTCCACATGACCCACGTCACCTAGAAGTTCCATCGGGTGCGTCCAAAACGATTTTCGAGCCTATGGTACGTTCGGCGCAAACCGTGCACCTATTTTGCGTCAAGACTAGTACTATCTCTAAACAGACCGAAACGAGCGTGCATGTGAGCCTCGTCACCTAGGAGTACCATCGGTGCATCCAAAACGGTTTCTGAGCCTATGGTACGTTTGGCGCAAACCATGCACCTATCTTGCACCGACACTAACACCGTCTCCAAACAAAACTGAAACGTGATTTCATATGACCCGTGTCACCTAGGAGTTCCATCGGGTGCGTCCAAAATGATTAATCAGCCTATGGTACGTTCGGCGGAAACCGTGCACCTATCTTGCGTCAAGACTAGTACTATCTCTAAATGGACCGAAACGATCGTGCACGTGAGCCTTGTCACCTAGGAGTACCATCGGTGCATCCAAAACGGTTTCTGAGCCTATGGTACGTTTGGCGCAAACCATGCACCTATCTTGCACCGACTCTAACACCATCTCCAAACGAACCAAAACGTGATTCGACATGACCCGTGTCACCTAGGAGTTCCATCGGGTGCGTCCAAAACGATTTCTGAGCCCATGGTACGTTCCACGCAAACCGTGCACCTATCTTGAGTCAACATTAGCACTATCTCCAAACAGACCGAAACGAGCTTCCACCTGAGCCTCGTCATGTAGGAGTACCATCGGTGCATCCAAAACGGTTTCTGAGCCTATGGTACGTTTGGCGCAAACCATGCAACTATCTTGCACCGACACTAACACCGTCTCCAAACGAACTGAAACGTGATGTGATATGACCCGTGTCAACTTGGAGTTCCATCAGGTGCGTCCAAAACGATTTCCGAGCCTATGGTACGTTCCACGCATACCGTGAACCTATCTTGAGTCAAGATTAGCACTATCTCCAAACGGACCAAAACGAGCTTCCACATGAGGCTCGTCACCTAGGAGTACCATCGGGTGTGTACAAAACGATTTCTGAACCTATGATACGTTTGGCGCAAACCATGCACCTATTTTGCACCGACACTAACACCGTCTCCAAGTGGACTGAAACGAGATTCCACATGACCCCGTCACCTTGGAGTTCCATCGTTTGCATCCAAAACGATTTCTGAGCCTATGGTACGTTCGGTGCAAATCTTGCACCTATCTTGAGTCATGATTAGCACTATCTCCAAACTGACTGAGAACGAGTTTCCACTTGAGCCTCGTCACTTAGGACTACCATCGGGTGCATCCAAAATGATTTCTAAGCCTCTGGTATTTTTGGCGCAAACTGTGCACCTTTCTTGCACTGATACTAACACCATGTCCAAACGGATCAAAATGAGATTCGACATGACCCACTCACCTAGGAGTTGCATCAGGTGCATCCAAAACAATTTCTAAGCCTATGGTACGTTTGGCACAAACCGTGCACCTATCCGCGTCAGCAATATCTCCTAACGGACCGAAACAAGCTTCCACTTGAGCCTCGTCACGTAGGAGTACCATCGGGTGTGTGCAAAACGATTTCTGAGCCTTTGATACATTTGGCACAGACCATGCACCTATGTTGCACTGAAGCTAACACCGTCTCCAAATAGACAGAAACGAGATTCCACATGACCCACGTCACCTAGAAGTTCCATCGGGTGCGTCCAAAACGATTTTGGAGCCTATGGTACGTTCGGCGCAAACCGTGCACCTATCTACATCAAGACTAGCACTATCACCAAATGGACCGAAACGAGCTTCCACATGAGGCTCGTCACCTAGGAGTACCATCGGGTGTGTACAAAACGATTTCTGAACCTATGGTACGTTTGGCGCAAACCATGCACCTATCTTGCACCGACACTAACACCGTCTCCACACGGACTGAAACGAGATTCCACATGACCCCGTCAACTCGGAGTTCCATCGTTTGCATCCAAAACGATTTCTGAGCCTATGGTACGTTCGGTGCAAATCTTGCACCTATCTTGAGTCATGATTAGCACTATCTCCAAACTGACTGAGAACGAGTTTCCACTTGAGCCTCGTCACTTAGGACTACCATCGGGTGCATCCAAAATGATTTCTAAGCCTCTGGTATTTTTGGCGCAAACTGTGCACCTTTCTTGCACCGATACTAACACCATGTCCAAACGGATCAAAATGAGATTCGACATGACCCACTCACCTAGGAGTTGCATCAGGTGCATCCAAAACATTTTCTAAGCCTATGGTACGTTTGGCACAAACCGTGCACCTATCCGCGTCAGCAATATCTCCTAACGGACCGAAACAATCTTCCACTTGAGCCTCGTCACGTAGGAGTACCATCGGGTGTGTGCAAAACGATTTCTGAGCCTATGATACATTTTGCACAGACCATGCACCTATGTTGCACTGAAGCTAACACCGTCTCCAAACAGACAGAAACGAGATTCCACATGACCCACGTCACCTAGAAGTTCCATCGGTGGGCTCAAAACCGTTTTCGAGCCTATGGTACGTTCGGCGCAAACCGTGCACCTATTTTGCGTCAAGACTAGTACTATCTCTAAACAGACCGAAACGAGCGTGCATGTGAGCCTCGTCACCTAGGAGTACCATCGGTGCATCCAAAACGGTTTCTGAGCCTATGGTACGTTTGGCGCAAACCATGCACCTATCTTGCACCGACACTAACACCGTCTCCAAACAAAACTGAAACGTGATTTCATATGACCCGTGTCACCTAGGAGTTCCATCGGGTGCGTCCAAAATGATTAATCAGCCTATGGTACGTTCGGCGGAAACCGTGCACCTATCTTGTGTCAAGACTAGTACTATCTCTAAACGGACCGAAACGATCGTGCACGTGAGCCTCGTAACCTAGGAGTACCATCGGTGCATCCAAAACGGTTTCTGAGCCTATGGTACGTTTGGCGCAAACCATGCACCTATCTTGCACCGACTCTAACACCATCTCCAAACGAACCAAAACGTGATTCGACATGACCCGTGTCACCTAGGAGTTCCATCGGGTGCGTCCAAAACGATTTCTGAGCCCATGGTACGTTCCACGCAAACCGTGCACCTATCTTGAGTCAACATTAGCACTATCTCCAAACAGACCGAAACGAGCTTCCACCTGAGCCTCGTCATGTAGGAGTACCATCGGTGCATCCAAAACGGTTTCTGAGCCTATGGTACGTTTGGCGCAAACCATGCAACTATCTTGCACCGACACTAACACCGTCTCCAAACGAACTGAAACGTGATGTGATATGACCCGTGTCAACTTGGAGTTCCATCAGGTGCGTCCAAAATGATTTCCGAGCCTATGGTACGTTCCACGCATACCGTGAACCTATCTTGAGTCAAGATTAGCACTATCTCCAAACGGACCAAAACGAGCTTCCACATGAGGCTCGTCACCTAGGAGTACCATCGGGTGTGTACAAAACGATTTCTGAACCTATGATACGTTTGGCGCAAACCATGCACCTATTTTGCACCGACACTAACACCGTCTCCAAGTGGACTGAAACGAGATTCCACATGACCCCGTCACCTTGGAGTTCCATCGTTTGCATCCAAAACGATTTCTGAGCCTATGGTACGTTCGGTGCAAATCTTGCACCTATCTTGAGTCATGATTAGCACTATCTCCAAACTGACTGAGAACGAGTTTCCACTTGAGCCTCGTCACTTAGGACTACCATCGGGTGCATCCAAAATGATTTCTAAGCCTCTGGTATTTTTGGCGCAAACTGTGCACCTTTCTTGCACTGATACTAACACCATGTCCAAATCCAAACGGATCAAAATGAGATTCGACATGACCCACTCACCTAGGAGTTGCATCAGGTGCATCCAAAACAATTTCTAAGCCTATGGTACGTTTGGCACAAACCGTGCACCTATCCGCGTCAGCAATATCTCCTAACGGACGAAACAAGCTTCCACTTGAGCCTCGTCACGTAGGGAGTACCATCGGGTGTGTCAAAAGCGATTTCGAGCCTTTGATACATTTGGCACAGACCATGCACCTATGTTGCACTGAAGCTAACACCGTCTCCAAATAGACATAAACGAGATTCCACATGACCCACGTCACCTAGAAGTTCCATCGGGTGCGTCCAAAACGATTTTTGAGCCTATGGTACGTTCGGCGCAAACCGTGCACCTATCTACATCAAGACTAGCACTATCACCAAATGGACCAAAACGAGCTTCCACATGAGGCTCGTCACCTAGGAGTACCATCGGGTGTGTACAAAACGATTTCTGAACCTATGGTACGTTTGGCGCAAACCATGCACCTATCTTGCACCGACACTAACACCGTCTCCACACGGACTGAAACGAGATTCCACATGACCCCGTCAACTCGGAGTTCCATCGTTTGCATCCAAAACGATTTCTGAGCCTATGGTACGTTCGGTGCAAATCTTGCACCTATCTTGAGTCATGATTAGCACTATCTCCAAACTGACTGAGAACGAGTTTCCACTTGAGACGTCACTTAGGACTACCATCGGCTGCATCCAAAATGATTTCTAAGACTCTGGTATTTTTGGCGCAAACTGTGCACCTCTCTTGCACCGATACTAACACCATGTCCAAACGGATCAAAACGAGATTCGACATGACTCACTCACCTAGGAGTTGCATCGGGTGCATCCAAAACAATTTCTAAGCCTATGGTACGTTTGGCACAAACCGTGCACCTATCCGTGTCAGCAATATCTCCTAACGGACCGAAACAAGCTTCCACTTGAGCCTCGTCACGTAGGAGTACCATCGGGTGTGTCCAAAATGATTTCTGAGCCTATGATACATTTGGCGCAGATCATGCACCTATGTTGCACTGACGCTAACACCGTCTCCAAACGGACAGAAACGAGATTCCACATGACCCACGTCACCTAGAAGTTCCATCGGGTGCGTCCAAAACGATTTTCGAGCCTATGGTACGTTCGGCGCAAACCGTGCACCTATCTTGAGTCAAGATTAGCATTATCTCCAAACGGACCGAAACGAGCTTCCACATGAGGCTCGTCACCTAGGAGTACCATCGGGTGTGTATAAAACGATTTCTGAACCTATGATACGTTTGGCGTAAACCATGCACCTATTTTGCACCGACACTAACACCGTCTCCAAACGGACTGAAACGAGATTCCACTTGACCCCGTCACCTTGGAGTTCCATCGGGTGCGTCCAAAACGATTTTCGAGCCTATGGTACGTTCGGCGCAAACCGTGCACCTATCTTGCGTCAAGACTAGTACTATCTCTAAACAGACCGAAACGAGCGTGCACGTGAGCCTCGTCACCTAGGAGTACCATCGGTGCATCCAAAACGGTTTCTGAGCCTATGGTACGTTTGGCGCAAACCATGCACCTACCTTGCACCGACTCTAACACCATCTCCAAACGAACCAAAACGTGATCCGACATGACCCGTGTCACCTAGGAGTTCCATCGGGTGCGTCCAAAACGATTTCTGAGCCTATGGTACGTTCCACGCAAACCGTGCACCTATCTTGAGTCAACATTAGCACTATCTCCAAACAGACTGAAAGGAGCTTCCACCTGAGCCTCATCACCTAGGAGTACCATCGGTGCATCCAAAACGGTTTCTGAGCCTATGGTACGTTTGGCGCAAACCATGCACCTATCTTGCACCGACACTAACACCGTCTCCAAACGAACTGAAACGTGATTTGATATGACCCGTGTCAACTTGGAGTTCCATCAGGTGCATCCAAAACGATTTCCGAGCCTATGGTACGTTCCGCGCAAACCGTGCACCTATCTTGAGTCATGATTAGCACTATCTCCAAACTTACTGAGAATGAGTTTCCACTTGAGCCTCGTCACTTAGGAGTACCATCGGGTGCATCCAAAACGATTTCTAAGCCTATGGTACACGCTCAGCGTTAAACTGTGCACCTATCTACATCAAGACAAGCACTATCTCCAAATGGACGAAACGAGCTTCCACATGAGGCTCGTCACCTAGGAGTACCATCGGGTGTGTACAAAACGATTTCTGAACCTATGGTACGTTTGGTGCAAACCATGCACCTATCTTGCACCGACACTAACACCGTCTCCAAACGGACTGAAACGAGATTCCACATGACCCCATCACCTCGGAGTACCATCGGGTGCTTCCAAAACGATATCTAAGCCTATGGTATGTTTGGCGCAAACTGAGCACCTTTCTTGCACCGATACTAACACCATGTCCAAACGGATCAAAACGAGATTCGACATGACCCACTCACCTAGGAGTTACATCGGGTGCATCCAAAACAATTTCTAAGCCTATGGTACGTTTGGCACAAACCGTGCACCTATCCGCGTCAGCAATATCTCCTAACGGACCGAAACAAGCTTCCACTTGAGCCTCGTCACGTAGGAGTACCATCGGGTGTGTCCAAAATGATTTCTGAGCCTATGATACATTTGGCGCAGATCATGCACCTATGTTGCACTGACGCTAACACCGTCTCCAAACGGACAGAAATGAGATTCCACATGACCCACGTCACCTAGAAGTTCCATCGGGTGCGTCCAAAACGATTTTCGAGCCTATGGTACGTTCGGCGCAAACCGTGCACCTATCTTGCGTCAAGACTAGTACTATCTCTAAACAGACCGAAACGAGCGTGCACGTGAGCCTCGTCACAGAGGAGTACCATCGGTGCATCCAAAACGGTTTCTGAGCCTATGGTACGTTTGGCGCAAACCATGCACCTACCTTGCACCGACTCTAACACCATCTCCAAACGAACCAAAACGTGATCCGACATGACCCGTGTCACCTAGGAGTTCCATCGGGTGCGTCCAAAACGATTTCTGAGCCCATGGTACGTTCCACGCAAACCGTGCACCTATCTTGAGTCAACATTAGCACTATCTCCAAACAGATCGAAACGAGCTTCCACCTGAGCCTCGTCATGTAGGAGTACCATCGGTGCATCCAAAACGGTTTCTGAGCCTATGCTACGTTTGGTGCAAACCATGCACCTATCTTGCACCGACACTAACACCGTCTCCAAACGAACTGAAACGTGATTTGATATGACCCGTGTCACCTTGGAGTTCCATCAGGTGCGTCCAAAACGATTTCCGAGCCTATGGTACGTTCCGCGCAAACCGTGCACCTATCTTGAGTCAAGATTAGCACTATCTCCAAACGGACCAAAACGAGCTTCCACTTGAGCCTCGTCACCTAGGAGTACCATCGGTGCATCCAAAACGGTTTCTGAGCCTGTGGTACGTTTGGCACAAACCATGCACCTATCTTGCACGGACACTAACACCGTCTGCAAACAAACTTGAAACATGATTTCATATGACCCGTGTCACCTTGGAGTTCCATGGGGTGCGTCCAAAATGATTTCCGAGCCTATGGTACGTTCCACGCATACCGTGCACCTACCTTGAGTCAAGATTAGCATTATCTCCAAACGGACCAAACGAGCTTCCACATGAGGCTCGTCACCTAGGAGTACCATCGGTGTGTACAAAAACGATTTCTGAACCTATGATACGTTTGGCGCAAACCATGCACCTATTTTGCACCGACACTAACACCGTCTCCAAACGGACTGAAACGAGATTCCACATGACCCCGTCACCTTGGAGTTCCATCAGGTGCATCCAAAACGATTTTCGAGCCTATGGTACGCTTGGGCGCAAACCGTGCACCTATCTTGCGCCAAGACTAGTACTATCTCTAAACAGACCGAAACGAAGCGCGTGCACGTGAGCCTCGTCACCTAGGAGTACCATCGGTGCATCCAAAATGGTTTTCGAGCCTATGGTACGTTTGGCGCAAACCATGCACCTATCTTGCACCGACTCTAACACCATCTTCAAACGAACCGAAACGTGATTCGACGTGACCGTGTGACCTAGGAGTTCCATCGGTGCGCCCAAAATGATTTTCGAGCCTATGGTAGTGCGTTCGGGCGCAAACCGTGCACCTATCTTGCGTCAAGACTAGTACTATCCCTAAACAGACCGAAACAAGCGTGCACGTGAGCCTCGTCACCTAGGAGTACCATCGGTTTATCCAAAACGCTTTCTGAGCCTGTGGTACGTTTGGCGCAAACCATGCACCTATCTTGCACCGACACTAACACCGTCTCCAAACAAAACTGAAACGTGATTTCATATGACCCGTGTCACCTAGGAGTTCCATCGGGTGCGTCCAAAACGATTAATCAGCCTATGGTACGTTCGGCGGAAACCGTGCACCTATCTTGAGTCAAGACTTGTACTATCTCTAAATAGACCGAAACGAGCGTGCACGTGAGCCTCGTCACCTAGGGGTGCCATCGGTGCATCCAAAACGGTTTTCTGAGCCTATGATACGTTTGGCGCGAACCATGCACCTATCTTGCACCGACTCTAACACCATCTCCAAACGAACCAAAGCGTGATTCGACATGACCCGTGTCACCTAGGAGTTACATCGGGTGCGTCCAAAACGATTTCTGAGCCTTTGGTACGTTCCTCGCAAACCATGCACCTGTCTTGCGTCAAGACTAGTACTATCTCTAAACGGACCGAAAGAAGCGTGCACGTGAGCCTCGTCTCCTAGGAGTACCATCAGTGCATCCAAAACGGTTTCTGAGCCTGTGGTACGTTTGGCGCAAACCATGCACCTATTTTGCATCGACACTAACACCGTCTCCAAACAAAACTAAAACATGATTTCATATGACCCGTGTCACCTAGGGGTTCCATCGGGTGCGTCCAAAACGATTAATACCAAACGCAAACCGTGCACCTATCTTGAGTCAACATTAGCACTATCTCCAAACAGATCGAAACGAGCTTCCACCTGAGCCTCGTCATGTAGGAGTACCATCGGTGCATCCAAAACGGTTTCTGAGCCTATGCTACGTTTGGTGCAAACCATGCACCTATCTTGCACCGACACTAACACCGTCTCCAAACGAACTGAAACGTGATTTGATATGACCCGTGTCAACTTGGAGTTCCATCAGGTGCGTCCAAAACGATTTCCGAGCCTATGGTACGTTCCGCGCAAACCGTGCACCTATCTTGAGTCAAGATTAGCACTATCTCCAAACGGACCAAAACGAGCTTCCACTTGAGCCTCGTCACCTAGGAGTACCATCGGTGCATCCAAAATGGTTTCTGAGCCTGTGGTACGTTTGGCACAAACCATGCACCTATCTTGCACGGACACTAACACCGTCTGCAAACAAACTTGAAACATGATTTCATATGACCCGTGTCACCTTGGAGTTCCATGGGGTGCGTCCAAAATGATTTCCGAGCCTATGGTACGTTCCACGCATACCGTGCACCTACCTTGAGTCAAGATTAGCATTATCTCCAAACGGACCGAAACGAGCTTCCACATGAGGCTCGTCACCTAGGAGTACCATCGGGTGTGTACAAAACGATTTCTGAACCTATGATACGTTTGGCGCAAACCATGCACCTATTTTGCACCGACACTAACACCGTCTCCAAACGGACTGAAACGAGATTCCACATGACCCCGTCACCTTGGAGTTCCATCAGGTGCATCCAAAACGATTTTCGAGCCTATGGTACGTTCGGCGCAAACCGTGCACCTATCTTGCGTCAAGACTAGTACTATCTCTAAACAGACCGAAACGAGCGTGCACGTGAGCCTCGTCACCTAGGAGTACCATCGGTGCATCCAAAATGGTTTCTGAGCCTATGGTACGTTTGGCGCAAACCATGCACCTATCTTGCACCGACTCTAACACCATCTTCAAACGAACCGAAACGTGATTCGACGTGACCCGTGTGACCTAGGAGTTCCATCGGGTGCGTCCAAAATGATTTTCGAGCCTATGGTACGTTCGGCGCAAACCGTGCACCTATCTTGCGTCAAGACTAGTACTATCCCTAAACAGACCGAAACAAGCGTGCACGTGAGCCTCGTCACCTAGGAGTACCATCGGTTTATCCAAAACGCTTTCTGAGCCTGTGGTACGTTTGGCGCAAACCATGCACCTATCTTGCACCGACACTAACACCGTCTCCAAACAAAACTGAAACGTGATTTCATATGACCCGTGTCACCTAGGAGTTCCATCGGGTGCGTCCAAAACGATTAATCAGCCTATGGTACGTTCGGCGGAAACCGTGCACCTATCTTGAGTCAAGACTTGTACTATCTCTAAATAGACCGAAACGAGCGTGCACGTGAGCCTCGTCACCTAGGGGTGCCATCGGTGCATCCAAAACGGTTTTCTGAGCCTATGGTACGTTTGGCGCGAACCATGCACCTATCTTGCACCGACTCTAACACCATCTCCAAACGAACCAAAGCGTGATTCGACATGACCCGTGTCACCTAGGAGTTACATCGGGTGCGTCCAAAACGATTTCTGAGCCTTTGGTACGTTCCGCGCAAACCATGCACCTGTCTTGCGTCAAGACTAGTACTATCTCTAAACGGACCGAAAGAAGCGTGCACGTGAGCCTCGTCTCCTAGGAGTACCATCAGTGCATCCAAAACGGTTTCTGAGCCTGTGGTACGTTTGGCGCAAACCATGCACCTATTTTGCATCGACACTAACACCGTCTCCAAACAAAACTAAAACATGATTTCATATGACCCGTGTCACCTAGGGGTTCCATCGAGGTGCGCCCAAAACGATTAATCAGCCTATGGTACGCTCGGCGCAAACCGTGCACCTATCTTGCGCCAAGACTAGTACTATCTCTAAACAGACCAAACGAAGGCGTGCACGTGAGCCTCGTCACCTAGGAGTTCCATCGCTGCATCCAAAACGGTTTCTGAGCCTATGGTACGTTTGGCGCAAACCATGCACCTATCTTGCACCGACTCTAAACACCATCTCCAAACGAACCAAAACGTGATTCGACATGACCCGTGTCACCTAGGAGTTCCATCGGGTGCGTCCAAAACGATTTCTGAGCCTTTGGTACGTTCCGCGCAAACCGTGCACCTATCTTGCGTCAAGACTAGTACTATCTCTAAACGGACCGAAACAAGCGTGCACGTGAGCCTCGTCACCTAGGAGTACCATCGGTGCATCCAAAACGGTTTACGAGCTCTGTGGTACGCTTGGCAAAACCATGCACCTATCTTGCACCGACACTAACACCGTCTCCAAACAAAACTGAAACGTGATTTCATATGACCCGTGTCACCTAGGAGTTCCATCGGGTGCATCCAAAACGATTTATCATCGTATGGTAAGTTCGGCGCAAACCGTGCACCTATCTTGCGTCAAGACTAGTACTATCTCTAAATAGACCGAAACGAAGCGTGCACGTGAGCCTCGTCACCCACGAAAGTACCATCGGTGCATCCAAAACGGTTTTCGAGCCTATGGTACGTTTGGCGAAAACCATGCACCTATCTTGCACCGACTCTAACACCATCTCCAAACGAACCAAAACGTGATTCGACATGACCCGTGTCACCTAGGAGTTCTATCCAAAAGGCCCAAAACGATTTCGAGCCTATGGTACGCGTTCCACGCAAACCGTGCACCTATCTTGAGTCAACATTAGCACTATCTCCAAACAGACTGAAAGGAGCTTCCACCGAGCCTCGTCACCTACGAAAGTACCATCGGTGCATCCAAAACGGTTTTCGAGCCTATGGTACGTTTGGCGCAAACCATGCACCTATCTTGCACCGACACTAACACCGTCTCCAAACGAACTGAAACATGATTTGATATGACCCGTGTCAACTTGGAGTTCCATCGGGTGCATCCAAAACGATTTCGAGCCTAATGGTACGTTCGCTAAACAAACCGTGCACCTATCTTGAGTCAAGATTAGCACTATCTCCAAACGGACCGAAACGAGCTTCCACTTGAGCCTCGTCACCTAGGAGTACCATCGGTGCATCCAAAACGGTTTCTAAGCCTGTGGTACATTTGGCGCAAACCATGCACCTATCTTGCACGGACACTAACACCGTCTGCAAACAAACTGGAAACGTGATTTCATATGACCCGTGTCACCTTGGAGTTCTATGGGGTGCGTCCAAAATGATTTCTGAGCCTATGGTACGTTCCACGCAAACCGTGCACCTATCTTGAGTCAAGATTAGCACTATCTCCAAACAGACCGAAACGAGCTTCCACATGAGGCTCGTCACCTAGGAGTACCATCGGGTGTGTACAAAATGATTTCTGAACCTATGATACGTTTGGCGCAAACCATGCACCTATTTTGCACCGACACTAACACCGTCTCCAAACGGACTGAAACGAGATTCCACATGACCCCGTCACCTCGGAGTTCCATCGTTTGCATCCAAAACGATTTCTGAGCCTATGGTACGTTCGGTGCAAATCTTGCACCTATCTTGAGTCATGATTAGCACTATCTCCAAACTGACTGAGAACGAGTTTCCACTTGAGCCTCGTCACTTAGGACTACCATCGGGTGCATCCAAAATGATTTCTAAGCCTCTGGTATTTTTGGCGCAAACTGTGCACCTTGCACCGATACTAACACCATGTCCAAACGGATCAAAATGAGATTCGACATGACCCACTCACCTAGGAGTTGCATCAGGTGCATCCAAAACAAATTCTAAGCCTATGGTACGTTTGGCACAAACCGTGCACCTATCCACGTCAGCAATATCTCCTAACGGACCGAAACAAGCTTCCACTTGAGCCTCGTCACGTAGGAGTACCATCGGGTGTGTGCAAAACGATTTCTGAGCCTATGATACATTTGGCACAGACCATGCACCAATGTTGCACTGAAGCTAACACTGTCTCCAAACAGACAGAAACGAGATTCCACATGACCCACGTCACCTAGAAGTTCCATCGTTTGCATCCAAAACGATTTCTGAGCCTATGGTACGTTCGGTGCAAATCTTGCACCTATCTTGAGTCATGATTAGCACTATCTCCAAACTGACTGAGAACGAGTTTCCACTTGAGCCTCGTCACTTAGGACTACCATCGGGTGCATCCAAAATGATTTCTAAGCCTCTGGTATTTTTGGCGCAAACTGTGCACCTTTCTTGCACCGATACTAACACCATGTCCAAACGGATCAAAATGAGATTCGACATGACCCACTCACCTAGGAGTTGCATCAGGTGCATCCAAAACAATTTCTAAGCCTATGGTACGTTTGGCACAAACCGTGCACCTATCCGCGTCAGCAATATCTCCTAACGGACCGAAAAAAGCTTCCACTTGAGCCTCGTCACGTAGGAGTACCATCGGGTGTGTGCAAAACGATTTCTGAGCCTATGATACATTTGGCACA
The DNA here is from genome assembly GCA_904845875.1 of Miscanthus lutarioriparius. Classification (NCBI taxonomy): domain Eukaryota; kingdom Viridiplantae; phylum Streptophyta; class Magnoliopsida; order Poales; family Poaceae; genus Miscanthus; species Miscanthus lutarioriparius. The sequence goes on from CAJGYO010000716.1 coordinate 32,445, forward strand.
GACCATGCACCTATGTTGCACTGAAGCTAACACCGTCTCCAAACAGATAGAAACGAGATTCCACATGACCCACGTCACCTAGAAGTTCCATCGGGTGCGTCCAAAACGATTTTCGAGCCTATGGTACGTTCGGCGCAAACCGTGCACCTATCTACATCAAGACTAGCACTATCTCCAAATGGACCGAAACAAGCTTCCACATGAGGCTCGTCACCTAGGAGTACCATCGGGTGTGTACAAAACGATTTCTGAACCTATGGTACGTTTGGCGCAAACCATGCACCTATCTTGCACCGACACTAACACCGTCTCCACACGGACTGAAACGAGATTCCACATGACCCCGTCAACTCGGAGTTCCATCGTTTGCATCCAAAACGATTTCTGAGCCTATGGTACGTTCGGTGCAAATCTTGCACCTATCTTGAGTCATGATTAGCACTATCTCCAAACTGACTGAGAACGAGTTTCCACTTGAGACGTCACTTAGGACTACCATCGGCTGCATCCAAAATGATTTCTAAGACTCTGGTATTTTTGGCGCAAACTGTGCACCTTTCTTGCACCGATACTAACACCATGTCCAAACGGATCAAAATGAGATTCGACATGACCCACTCACCTAGGAGTTGCATCAGGTGCATCCAAAACATTTTCTAAGCCTATGGTACGTTTGGCACAAACCGTGCACCTATCCGCGTCAGCAATATCTCCTAGCGGACCGAAACAATCTTCCACTTGAGCCTCACACGTAGGGAGTACCATCGGGTGTGTGCAAAACGATTTCTGAGCCTATGATACATTTTGCACCGACCATGCACCTATGTTGCACTGAAGCTAACACCGTCTCCAAACAGACAGAAACGAGATTCCACATGACCCACGTCACCTAGAAGTTCCATCGGGTGCGTCCAAAACGATTTTCGAGCCTATGGTACGTTCGGCGCAAACCGTGCACCTATTTTTGCGCCAAGACTAGTACTATCTCTAAACAGACCGAAACGAAGCGTGCACGTGAGCCTCGTCACTCAGGAGTACCATCGGTGCATCCAAAACGGTTTCTCGAGCCTATGGTACGTTTGGCGCAAACCATGCACCTATCTTGCAACCGACACTAACACCGTCTCCAAACAAAACTGAAACGTGATTTCATATGACCCGTGTCACCTAGGAGTTCCATCGGTGCGTCCAAAATGATTAATCAGCCTATGGTACGCTCGGGCGGAAACCGTGCACCTATCTTGCGTCAAGACTAGTACTATCTCTAAACGGACCGAAACGATCGCGGCACGTGAGCCTCGTCACCTAGGGAGTACCATCGGTGCATCCAAAACGGTTTTCGAGCCTATGGTACGCGTTTGGCGCAAACCATGCACCTATCTTGCACCGACTCTAACACCATCTCCAAAACGAACCAAAACGTGATTCGACATGACCCGTGTCACCTAGGAGTTCCATCGGGTGCGCGTCCAAAACGATTTCTGAGCCCATGGTACGTTCCACGCATAAAACCGTGCACCTATCTTGAGTCAACATTAGCACTATCTCCAAACAGACCGAAACGAGCTTCCACCTGAGCCTCGGCCATGTAGGAGTACCATCGGTGCATCCAAAACGGTTTCTGAGAGCCTATGGTACGTTTTGGCGCAAAACCATGCAACTATCTTGCACCGACACTAACACCGTCTCCAAACAAACTGAAACGTGATGTGATATGACCCGTGTCAACTTGGAGTTCCATCAGGTGCGCCCAAAACGATTTTCGAGCCTATGGTACGTTCCACGCATACCGTGAACCTATCTTGAGTCAAGATTAGCACTATCTCCAAACGGACCAAAACGAAGCTTCCACATGAGGCTCGTCACCTAGGAGTACCATCGGTGTGTACAAAACGATTTCTGAACCTATGATACGTTTGGCGCAAACCATGCACCTATTTTGCACCGACACTAACACCGTCTCCAAGTGGACTGAAACGAGATTCCACATGACCCCGTCACCTTGGAGTTCCATCGTTTGCATCCAAAACGATTTCTGAGTTTATGGTACGCGTTCGGTGCAAATCTTGCACCTATCTTGAGTCATGATTAGCACTATCTCCAAACTGACCGAGAACGAGTTTCCACTTGAGCCTCGTCACTTAGGACTACCATCGGGTGCATCCAAAATGATTTCTAAGCCTCTGTATTTTGGCGCAAACTGTGCACCTTTCTTGCAACTGATACTAACACCATGTCCAAACGGATCAAAATGAGATTCGACATGACCCACTCACCTAGGAGTTGCATCAGGTGCATCCAAAACAATTTCTAAGCCTATGGTACGTTTGGCACAAACCGTGCACCTATCCGCGTCAGCAATATCTCCTAACGGACCGAAACAAGCTTCCACTTGAGCCTCGTCACGTAGGAGTACCATCGGGTGTGTGCAAAACGATTTCTGAGCCTTTGATACATTTGGCACAGACCATGCACCTATGTTGCACTGAAGCTAACACCGTCTCCAAATAGACAGAAACGAGATTCCACATGACCCACGTCACCTAGAAGTTCCATCGGGTGCGTCCAAAACGATTTTCGAGCCTATGGTACGTTCGGCGCAAACCGTGCACCTATCTACATCAAGACTAGCACTATCACCAAATGGACCGAAACGAGCTTCCACATGAGGCTCGTCACCCAGGGAGTACCATCGGTGTGTACAAAACGATTTCTGAACCTATGGTACGTTTGGCGCAAACCATGCACCTATCTTGCACCGACACTAACACCGTCTCCAAACAAAACTAAAATGTGATTTGATATGACCCGTGTCACCTAGGGGTTCCATCGGGTGCGTCCAAAATGATTAATCAGCCTATGGTACGTTCGCGCAAACGTGCCCGTATCTTGCGTCAAGACTAGTACTATCTCTAAACAGACCAAACGAAGCGGCACGTGAGCCTTGTCACCTAGGAGTACCATCGGTGCATCCAAAACAGTTTGAGCCTATGGTACGTTTGGCGCAAACCATGCACCTATCTTGCACCGACTCTAAACACCATCTCCAAACGAACCAAAACGTGATTTGACATGACCCGTGTCACCTAGGAGTTCCATCGGGTGCGTCCAAAACGATTTCTGAGCCTTTGGCACGTTCCGCGCAAACCGTGCACCTATCTTGCGTCAAGACTAGTACTATCTCTAAACGGACCGAAACAAGCGTGCACGTGAGCCTCGTCACCTAGGAGTACCATCGGTGCATCCAAAACGGTTTCTGAGCCTGTGGTACGTTTGGCGCAAACCATGCACCTATCTTGCACCGACACTAACACCATCTCCAAACGAATTGAAACGTGATTTCATATGACTCGTGTCACCTAGGAGTTCCATCGGGTGCGTCCAAAACGATTAATCAGCCAATGGTACGTTCGGCGGAAACCGTGCACCTATCTTGAGTCAAGACTTGTACTATCTCTAAATAGACCGAAACGAGCGTGCACGTGAGCCTCGTCACCTAGGGGTACCATCGGTGCATCCAAAACGGTTTTCTGAGCCTATGGTACGTTTGGCGCGAACCATGCACCTATCTTGCACCGACTCTAACACCATCTCCAAACGAACCAAAACGTGATTCGACATGACCCGTGTCACCTAGGAGTTCCATCGGGTGCGTCCAAAACGATTTCTGAGCCCATGGTACGTTCCACGCAAACCGTGCACCTATCTTGAGTCAACATTGGCAATATCTCCAAACAGACCGAAACGAGCTTCCACCTGAGCCTCGTCATGTAGGAGTACCATCGGTGCATCCAAAACGGTTTCTGAGCCTATGCTACGTTTGGTGCAAACCATGCACCTATCTTGCACCGACACTAACACCGTCTCCAAACGAACTGAAACGTGATTTGATATGACCCGTGTCAACTTGGAGTTCCATCAGGTGCGTCCAAAACGATTTCCGAGCCTATGGTACGTTCCGCGCAAACCGTGCACCTATCTTGAGTCAAGATTAGCACTATCTCCAAACGGACCAAAATGAGCTTCCACTTGAGCCTCGTCACCTAGGAGTACCATCGGTGCATCCAAAATGGTTTCTGAGCCTGTGGTACGTTTGGCACAAACCATGCACCTATCTTGCACGGACACTAACACCGTCTGCAAACAAACTTGAAACATGATTTCATATGACCCGTGTCACCTTGGAGTTCCATGGGGTGCGTCCAAAATGATTTTTCGAGCCTATGGTACGTTCCACGCACAACCGTGCACCTACCTTGAGTCAAGATTAGCATTATCTCCAAACGGACCGAAACGAAGCTTCCACATGAGGCTCGTCACCTAGGAGTACCATCGGGTGTGTACAAAACGATTTCTGAACCTATGATACGCTTTTGGCGCAAACCATGCACCTATTTTGCACCGACACTAACACCGTCTCCAAACGGACTGAAACGAGATTCCACATGACCCCCGTCACCTTGGAGTTCCATCGGGTGCGTCCAAAACGATTTTTCGAGCCTATGGTACGTTCGCAAACCGTGCACCTATCTTGCGTCAAGACTAGTACTATCTCTAAACAGACCGAAACGAAGCGTGCACGTGAGCCTCGTCACCTAGGAGTACCATCGGTGCATCCAAAATGGTTTCGAGCCTATGGTACGTTTGGCGCAAAACCATGCACCTATCTTGCACCGACTCTAACACCATCTTCAAACGAACCGAAACGTGATTCGACGTGACCCGTGTGACCTAGGAGTTCCATCGGGTGCGTCCAAAATGATTTTCGAGCCTATGGTACGTTCGGCGCAAACCGTGCACCTATCTTGCGTCAAGACTAGTACTATCTCTAAACAGACCGAAACGAGCGTGCACGTGAGCCTCGTCTCCTAGGAGTACCATCAGTGCATCCAAAATGGTTTCCGAGCCTGTGGTACGTTTGGCGCAAACCATGCACCTATCTTGCATCGACACTAACACCGTCTCCAAACAAAACTAAAACATGATTTCATATGACCCGTGTCACCTAGGGGTTCCATCGGGTGCGTCCAAAACGATTAATCAGCCTACGGTACGTTCGGCGCAAACCGTGCACCTATCTTGCGTCAAGACTAGTACTATCTCTAAACAGACCGAAACGAGCGTGCACGTGAGCCTCGTCACCTAGGAGTACCATCGGTTTATCCAAAACGCTTTCTGAGCCTGTGGTACGTTTGGCGCAAACCATGCACCTATCTTGCACCGACACTAACACCGTCTCCAAACAAAACTGAAACGTGATTTCATATGACCCGTGTCACCTAGGAGTTCCATCGGGTGCGTCCAAAACGATTAATCAGCCTACGGTACGTTCGGCGGAAACCGTGCACCTATCTTGAGTCAAGACTTGTACTATCTCTAAATAGACCGAAACGAGCGTGCACGTGAGCCTCGTCACCTAGGGGTGCCATCGGTGCATCCAAAACGGTTTTCTGAGCCTATGGTACGTTTGGCGAGAACCATGCACCTATCTTGCACCGACTCTAACACCATCTCTAAACGAACCAAAACGTGATTCGACATGACCCGTGTCACCTAGGAGTTACATCGGGTGCGTCCAAAATGATTTCTGAGCCTTTGGTACGTTCCTCGCAAACCGTGCACCTATCTTGCGTCAAGACTAGTACTATCTCTAAACGGACCGAAACAAGCGTGCACGTGAGCCTCGTCTCCTAGGAGTACCATCAGTGCATCCAAAATGGTTTCTGAGCCTGTGGTACGTTTGGCGCAAACCATGCACCTATCTTGCATCGACACTAACACCGTCTCCAAACAAAACTAAAACATGATTTCATATGACCCGTGTCACCTAGGGGTTCCATCGGGTGCGTCCAAAACGATTAATCAGCCTACGGTACGTTCGGCGCAAACCGTGCACCTATCTTGCGTCAAGACTAGTACTATCTCTAAACAGACCGAAACGAGCGTGCACGTGAGCCTCGTCACCTAGGAGTACCATCGCTGCATCCAAAACGGTTTCTAAGCCTATGGTACGTTTGGCGCAAACCATGCACCTATCTTGCACCGACTCTAAACACCATCTCCAAACGAACCAAAACGTGATTCGACATGACCCGTGTCACCTAGGAGTTCCATCGGGTGCGTCCAAAACGATTTCTGAGCCTTTGGTACGTTCCGCGCAAACCGTGCACCTATGTTGCGTCAAGACTAGTACTATCTCTAAACGGACCGAAACAAGCGTGCACGTGAGCCTCGTCACCTAGGAGTACCATCGGTGCATCCAAAACGGTTTCTGAGCCTGTGGTATGTTTGGCGCAAACCATGCACCTATCTTGCACCGACACTAACACCGTCTCCAAACAAAACTGAAACGTGATTTCATATGACCCGTGTCACCTAGGAGTTCCATCGGGTGCGTCCAAAACGATTTATCATCCTATGGTAAGTTCGGCGCAAACCGTGCACCAATCTTGCGTCAAGACTAGTACTATCTCTAAATAGACCGAAACGAGCATGCACATGAGCCTCGTCACCTACGAGTACCATCGGTGCATCCAAAACAGTTTCTGAGCCTATGGTACGTTTGGCGAAAACCATGCACCTATCTTGCACTGACTCTAACACCATCTCCAAACGAACCAAAACGTGATTCGACATGACCCGTGTCACCTAGGAGTTCCATCGGGTGCGCCCAAAAGCGATTTCTGAGCCTATGGTACGTTCTCACGCAAAAACCGTGCACCTATCTTGAGTCAACATTAGCACTATCTCCAAACAGACTGAAAGGAGCTTCCACCTGAGCCTCGTCACCTACGAGTACCATCGGTGCATCCAAAACGGTTTCTGAGCCTATGGTACATTTGGCACAAACCATGCACCTATCTTGCACCGACACGAACACCGTCTCCAAACGAACTGAAACATGATTTGATATGACCCGTGTCAACTTGGAGTTCCATCGGGTGCATCCAAAACGATTTCCGAGCCTATGGTACGTTCCGCGCAAACCGTGCACCTATCTTGAGTCAAGATTAGCACTATCTCCAAACGGACCGAAACGAGCTTCCACTTGAGCCTCATCACCTAGGAGTACCATCGGTGCATCCAAAACGGTTTCTAAGCCTGTGGTACATTTGGCGCAAACCATGCACCTATCTTGCACGGACACTAACACCGTCTGCAAACAAACTTGAAACGTGATTTCATATGACCCGTGTCACCTTGGAGTTCTATGGGGTGCGTCCAAAACGATTTCTGAGCCTATGGTACGTTCCCGCAAAACGTGCACCTATCTTGAGTCAAGATTAGCACTATCTCCAAACGGACCAAACGAAGCTTCCACATGAGGCTCGCGTCACCTAGGAGTACCATCGGGTGTGTACAAAATGATTTCTGAACCTATGATACGTTTGGCGCAAACCATGCACCTATTTTGCACCGACACTAACACCGTCTCCAAACGGACTGAAACGAGATTCCACATGACCCCGTCACCTCGGAGTTCCATCGTTTGCATCCAAAACGATTTCTGAGCCTATGGTACGTTCGGTGCAAATCTTGCACCTATCTTGAGTCATGATTAGCATTATCTCCAAACTGACTGAGAACGAGTTTCCACTTGAGCCTCGTCACTTAGGACTACCATCGGGTGCATCCAAAATGATTTCTAAGCCTCTGGTATTTTTGGCGCAAACTGTGCACCTTTCTTGCACCGATACTAACACCATGTCCAAACGGATCAAAATGAGATTCGACATGACCCACTCACCTAGGAGTTGCATCAGGTGCATCCAAAACAAATTCTAAGCCTATGGTATGTTTGGCACAAACCGTGCACCTATCCACGTCAGCAATATCTCCTAACGGACCGAAACAAGCTTCCACTTGAGCCTCGTCACGTAGGAGTACCATCGGGTGTGTGCAAAACGATTTCTGAGCCTATGATACATTTGGCACAGACCATGCACCTATGTTGCACTGAAGCTAACACTGTCTCCAAACAGACAGAAACGAGATTCCACATGACCCACGTCACCTAGAAGTTCCATCGTTTGCATCCAAAACGATTTCTGAGCCTATGGTACGTTCGGTGCAAATCTTGCACCTATCTTGAGTCATGATTAGCACTATCTCCAAACTGACTGAGAACGAGTTTCCACTTGAGCCTCGTCACTTAGGACTACCATCGGGTGCATCCAAAATTATTTCTAAGCCTCTGGTATTTTTGGCGCAAACTGTGCACCTTTCTTGCACCGATACTAACACCATGTCCAAACGGATCAAAATGAGATTCGACATGACCCACTCACCTAGGAGTTGCATCAGGTGCATCCAAAACAATTTCTAAGCCTATGGTACGTTTGGCACAAAACCGTGCACCTATCCAAGCCAGCAATATCTCCTAACGGACCGAAAAAAGCTTCCACTTGAGCCTCGTCACGTAGGAGTACCATCGGGTGTGTGCAAAACAATTTCTGAGCCTATGATACATTTGGCACAGACCATGCACCTATGTTGCACTGAAGCTAACACCGTCTCCAAACAGACAGAAACGAGATTCCACATGACCCACGTCACCTAGAAGTTCCATCGGGTGCGCCCAAAACGATTTTTTCGAGCCTATGGTACGCTCGGCGCAAACCGTGCACCTATCTACATCAAGACTAGCACTATCTCCAAATGGACCAAACGAGCTTCCACATGAGGCTCGTCACCTAGGAGTACCATCGGTGTGTACAAAACGATTTCTGAACCTATGGTACGCTTTGGCGCAAACCATGCACCTATCTTGCACCGACACTAACACCGTCTCCACACGGACTGAAACGAGATTCCACATGACCCGTCGTCAACGGAGTTCCATCGTTTGCATCCAAAACGATTTCGAGCCTATGGTACGTGCTCGGTGCAAATCTTGCACCTATCTTGAGTCATGATTAGCACTATCTCCAAACTGACCGAGAACGAAGTTTCCACTTGAGACGTCACTTAGGACTACCATCGGATGCATCCAAAATGATTTCTAAGACTCTGGTATTTTTGGCATAAAACTGTGCACCTCTCTTGCACCGATACTAACACCATGTCCAAACGGATCAAAATGAGATTCGACATGACCCACTCACCTAGGAGTTGCATCAGGTGCATCCAAAACATTTTCTAAGCCTATGGTACGTTTGGCACAAACCGTGCACCTATCCGCATCAGCAATATCTCCTAACGGACCGAAACAAGCTTCCACTTGAGCCTCGTCACGTAGGAGTACCATCGGGAGTGTGCAAAACGATTGCTGAGCCTATGATACATTTTGCACAGACCATGCACCTATGTTGCACTGAAGCTAACACCGTCTCCAAACAGACAGAAACAAGATTCCACATGACCCACGTCACCTAGAAGTTCCATCGGGTGCGTCCAAAACGATTTTCGAGCCTATGGTACGTTCGGCGCAAACCGTGCACCTATCTTGCGTCAAGACTTGTACTATCTCTAAACAGACCGAAACGAGCGTGCACGTGAGCCTCGTCACCTAGGAGTACCATCGGTGCATCCAAAACGGTTTCTGAGCCTATGGTACGTTTGGCGCAAACCATGCACCTATCTTGCACCGACACTAACACCGTCTCCAAACAAAACTGAAACGTGATTTCATATGACCCGTGTCACCTAGGAGTTCCATCGGGTGCGTCCAAAATGATTAATCAGCCTATGGTACGTTCGGCGGAAACCGTGCACCTATCTTGCGTCAAGACTAGTACTATCTCTAAACGGTCCGAAACGATCGTGCACGTGAGCCTCGTCACCTAGGAGTACCATCGGTGCATCCAAAACGGTTTCTGAGCCTATGGTACGTTTGGCGCAAACCATGCACCTATCTTGCACCGACTCTAACACCATCTCCAAACAAACCAAAACGTGATTCGACATGACCGTGTCACCTAGGAGTTCCATCGGGTGCGTCCAAAACGATTTCTGAGCCCATGGTACGTTCCACGCAAACCGTGCACCTATCTTGAGTCAACATTAGCACTATCTCCAAACAGACCGAAACGAGCTTCCACCTGAGCCTCGTCATGTAGGAGTACCATCGGTGCATCCAAAACGGTTTCTGAGCCTATGGTACGTTTGGCGCAAACCATGCACCTATCTTGCACCGACACTAACACCGTCTCCAAACGAACTGAAACGTGATTTGACATGACCCGTGTCAACTTGGAGTTCCATCAGGTGCGTCCAAAACGATTTCTGAGCCTATGGTACGTTCCGCGCAAACCGTGCTCCTATCTTGAGTCAAGATTAGCACTATCTCCAAACGGACCGAAACGAGCTTCCACATGAGCCTCGTCACCTAGGAGTACCATCGGTGCATCCAAAACGGTTTTCTGAGCCTGTGGTACGTTTGGCGCAAACCATGCACCTATCTTGCACGGACACTAACACCGTCTGCAAACAAACTTGAAACATGATTTCATATGACCCGTGTCACCTTGGAGTTTCGTGGGGTGCGTCCAAAACGATTTCCGAGCCTATGGTATGTTCCACGCATACCGTGCACCTATCTTGAGTCAAGATTAGCACTATCTCCAAACGGACCGAAACGAGCTTCCACATGAGGCTCGTCACCTAGGAGTACCATCGGGTGTGCACAAAACGATTTCTGAACCTATGATACATTTGGCGCAAACCATGCACCTATTTTGCACCGACACTAACACCGTCTCCAAATGGAATGAAACGAGATTCCACATGACCCCGTCACCTTGGAGTTCCATGCACCTATTTTTCGATCCTATGGTACGTTCGGCGCAAACCGTGCACCTATCTTGCGTCAAGACTAGTACTATCTCTAAACAGACCGAAACGAGCGTGCACGTGAGCCTCGTCACCTAGGAGTACCATCGGTGCATCCAAAATGGTTTTCGAGCCTATGGTACGTTTGGCGCAAACCATGCACCTATCTTGCACCGACTCTAACACCATCTTCAAACGAACCGAAACGTGATTCGACGTGACCCGTGTGACCTAGGAGTTCCATCGGGTGCGTCCAAAATGATTTTCGAGCCTATGGTACGTTCGGCGCAAACCGTGCACCTATCTTGCGTCAAGACTAGTACTATCTCTAAAAAGACCGAAACAAGCGTGCACGTGAGCCTCGTCACCTAGGAGTACCATCGGTTTATCCAAAACGCTTTCTGAGCCTGTGGTACGTTTGGCGCAAACCATGCACCTATCTTGCACCGACACTAACACCGTCTCCAAACAAAACTGAAACGTCATTTCATATGACCCGTGTCACCTAGGAGTTCCATCGGGTGCGTCCAAAACGATTAATCAGCCTACGGTACGTTCGGCGGAAACCACGCACCTATCTTGAGTCAAGACTTGTACTATCTCTAAATAGACCGAAACGAGCGTGCACGTGAGCCTCGTCACCTAGGGGTGACATCGGTGCATCCAAAACGGTTTTCTGAGCCTATGGTACGTTTGGCGAGAACCATGCACCTATCTTGCACCGACTCTAACACCATCTCTAAACGAACCAAAACGTGATTCGACATGACCCGTGTCACCTAGGAGTTACATCGGGTGCGTCCAAAACGATTTTCGAGCCTTTGGTACGTTCTCGCAAACCGTGCACCTATCTTGCGTCAAGACTAGTACTATCTCTAAACGGACCGAAACAAGCGTGCACGTGAGCTCGCGTCTCTAGGAGTACCATCGGTGCATCCAAAACGGTTTCTGAGCCTGTGGTACGTTTGGCGCAAACCATGCACCTATCTTGCATCGACACTAACACCGTCTCCAAACAAAACTAAAACATGATTTCATATGACCCGTGTCACCAAGGGGTTCCATCGGGTGCGCCCAAAACGATTAATCAGCCTACGGTGCACGCTCGGCACAAACCGTGCACCTATCTTGCGCCAAGACTAGTACTATCTCTAAACAGACGAAACGAAGCGGCACGTGAGCCTCGTCACCTAGGGAGTACTGCATCAAAAGCGGTTATCTCCAAACGGAGTACCAGCTGCATCCAAAACGGTTTCTGAGCCTATGGTACGTTTTGGCGCAAACCATGCACCTATCTTGCACCGACTCTAAACACCATCTCCAAACGAACCAAAACGTGATTCGATTATGACCCGTGTCACCTAGGAGTTCCATCGGGTGCGCCCAAAACGATTTCTGAGCCTTTTGGTACGCTCCGCAAAAACGTGCACCTATCTTGCGTCAAGACTAGTACTATCTCTAAACGGACCGAAACAAGCGTGCACGTGAGCCTCGTCACCTAGGAGTACCATCGGTGCATCCAAAACGGTTTCTGAGCCTGTGGTATGTTTGGCGCAAACCATGCACCTATCTTGCACCGACACTAACACCGTCTCCAAACAAAACTGAAACGTGATTTCATATGACCCGTGTCACCTAGGAGTTCCATCGGGTGCGTCCAAAACGATTTATCATCCTATGGTAAGTTCGGCGCAAACCGTGCACCTATCTTGCGTCAAGACTAGTACTATCTCTAAATAGACCGAAACGAGCGTGCACATGAGCCTCGTCACCTACGAGTACCATCGGTGCATCCAAAACAGTTTCTGAGCCTATGGTACGTTTGGCGAAAACCATGCACCTATCTTGCACTGACTCTAACACCATCTCCAAACGAACCAAAACGTGATTCGACATGACCCGTGTCACCTAGGAGTTCCATCGGGTGCGTCCAAAACGATTTCTGAGCCTATGGTACGTTCCACGCAAACCGTGCACCTATCTTGAGTCAACATTAGCACTATCTCCAAACAGTGAAAGGAGCTTCCACACTGAGCCTCGTCACCTTAGGAGTACCATCGGTGCATCCAAAACGGTTTCGAGCCTATGGTACATTTGGCACAAACCATGCACCTACCTTGCACCGACACGAACACCGTCTCCAAACGAACTGAAACATGATTTGATATGACCCGTGTCAACTTGGAGTTCCATCGGGTGCATCCAAAACGATTTCCGAGCCTATGGTACGTTCCGCGCAAACCGTGCACCTATCTTGAGTCAAGATTAGCACTATCTCCAAACGGAGCGAAATGAGCTTCCACTTGAGCCTCGTCACCTAGGAGTACCATCGGTGCATCCAAAACGGTTTCTAAGCCTGTGGTACATTTGGCGCAAACCATGCACCTATCGTGCACGGACACTAACACCGTCTGCAAACAAACTTGAAACGTGATTTCATATGACCCGTGTCACCTTGGAGTTCTATGGGGTGCGTCCAAAACGATTTCTGAGCCTATGGTACGTTCCACGCAAACCGTGCACCTATCTTGAGTCAAGATTAGCACTATCTCCAAACGGACCGAAACGAGCTTCCACATGAGGCTCGTCACCTAGGAGTACCATCGGGTGTGTACAAAATGATTTCTGAACCTATGATACGTTTGGCGCAAACCATGCACCTATTTTGCACCGACACTAACACCGTCTCCAAACGGACTGAAACGAGATTCCACATGACCCCGTCACCTCGGAGTTCCATCGTTTGCATCCAAAACGATTTCTGAGCCTATGGTACGTTCGGTGCAAATCTTGCACCTATCTTGAGTCATGATTAGCACTATCTCCAAACTGACTGAGAACGAGTTTCCACTTGAGCCTCGTCACTTAGGACTACCATCGGGTGCATCCAAAATGATTTCTAAGCCTCTGGTATTTTTGGCGCAAACTGTGCACCTTGCACCGATACTAACACCATGTCCAAACGGATCAAAATGAGATTCGACATGACCCACTCACCTAGGAGTTGCATCAGGTGCATCCAAAACAAATTCTAAGCCTATGGTACGTTTGGCACAAACCGTGCACCTATCCACGTCAGCAATATCTCCTAACGGACCGAAACAAGCTTCCACTTGAGCCTCGTCACGTAGGAGTACCATCGGGTGTGTGCAAAACGATTTCTGAGCCTATGATACATTTGGCACAGACCATGCACCTATGTTGCACTGAAGCTAACACTGTCTCCAAACAGACAGAAACGAGATTCCACATGACCCACGTCACCTAGAAGTTCCATCGTTTGCATCCAAAACGATTTCTGAGCCTATGGTACATTCGGTGCAAATCTTGCACCTATCTTGAGTCATGATTAGCACTATCTCCAAACTGACTGAGAACGAGTTTCCACTTGAGACGTCACTTAGGACTACCATCGGATGCATCCAAAATGATTTCTAAGACTCTGGTATTTTTGGCGCAAACTGTGCACCTCTCTTGCACCGATACTAACACCATGTCCAAACGGATCAAAATGAGATTCGACATGACCCACTCACCTAGGAGTTGCATCAGGTGCATCCAAAACAATTTCTAAGCCTATGGTACGTTTGGCACAAACCGTGCACCTATCCGCGTCAGCAATATGATATGAACCCGCTAGGGTTTATGGACGATCTTTCGATGAGAGGCGTGAGATCACTCGATTTGGTGGATGGAGATGACGTTCACGGCCCGACTACAGCCTTCCAAGACCGCGCCTTAGCAACCGATACACCACCTCCAAAGGCCGCCACGATCTTGTGGAGCGCGCGACAATCAGCCACTAGGGCTCCGCCCTGCAAGCAATCGAAGAACTAGCAAGAACAAGGAAACAAGCACTGAATTTGCAAGATGAAATTGAAAGCCTCAGACTGAATCTTATGATGAGTGGGGTTTCAAGACAAGGAGACGGGCGGCTGGATCAGCAGCAGCGCTACTACAAGCAAGTAGCAAAGGCTAAACTTGATCTAAACAAAACCCAAGTGTTCCTGGTGGCGGCTAAGGGGTATATGACGTGTGGAGGACGACCACAAGAGAGTTTGGGTCGTGCTCCAACCCTAGGACGTGTCCCTACTGGACTCTAAACGATACAAGCCCATTGGGCTAACTTAAGGTGGCGCAGCACCCTGGACAGAATAGACCTCTCGGTGATTTTTGGACTGTTGACGCCGTTTCTGAGCAGGTATGAGTATGAGGTCAGATCCGTATGAAAGTAGACTTTATTAGCTTTCCAACAAGTCCAGAATCACCCCAATCCGACTCCGTATGTAACCGTGGCGACCGTCGCAAGTTGGAGGTGTGCTGCAGTCCGAATCCAGCCTACGCGAGTCCTTTTCCCTTTCGGTCTTCTCCTTGATTCCTAATCAAAACAAGAGTGCACGTGTCTCCAAGATCTAAACAGGATGGACAAGAGCTCAAGAAGGAACTCACTTGATGATTAAGTGTTCGAGCACGAGCACGGGTAATAGGACCAGCAGGTGTCGGCGTGGACGGCGTGGATGTATGATCGGTGTTGATGTCCTCATCATCCTCCCTTTCTTGAATTTGAGTCGTCCTCGACTCAAGCTCATCTTCCTCACCCAAATAAGGCTTCAAATCTGCAATGTTAAATGTGGGACTAACCCCAAAATCTGCAGGAAGATCAAGCTTATATGCATTCTCATTTATTCGTTGCATCACTTTAAAAGGACCATCCGCTCTAGGCATCAATTTAGATTTTCTTAATTCAGGAAACCTATCCTTTCGCAAATGCAACCAAACCAAATCTCCAGGTTCAAGAATCAATTCCCTTCTACCTTTATCTCCAGCAAATTTGTACTTAGCATTCATGCGCTCTATGTTTTCTTTAGTGGTTTCATGTAGTTTTAGCATCAATTCAGCACGTTGCTTAGCATCAAAATTCAACTTTTCAGAACTTGGCAATGGCATTAAATCAATAGGAGCACGTGGTAACAAGCCATAAACAATCTCAAAGGGACACATCTTCGTAGTAGAATGCAGCTTAACGATTATAAGCAAACTCAATATGAGGTAAACAATCTTCCCACATCTTAATATTTTTCTTTAAAATAGTCCTTAACATAATAGACAAAGTTCTATTCACAACTTCAGTTTGACCATCAGTTTGGGGGTGACAAGTGGTGGAAAATAAAAGCTTAGTCCCCAATTTGGCCCATAAAGTTCTCCAAAAATAGCTAAGAAATTTAGCATCACGATCAGAAACAATTGTATTTGGCACACCATGCAAGTGAACAACTTCTCGAAAGAACAAATCAGCAATATTTGTAGCATCATCAGTTTTATGACATGGTATGAAATGTGCCATTTTAGAGAATCGATCCACAACCACAAAAACACTATCTCGCCCTTTCCTAGTCCGTGGCAATCCCAACACAAAATCCATAGAAATATCCTCCCAAGGAGCACTAGGAACAGGAAGAGGCATATACAAACCGTGTGGACTCAACCGGGACTTAGCCTTTTGACATGTTGTGCAGCGAGCAACAAATCTCTCCACGCCTCGTCGCATCTTTGGCCAAAAGAAATGACCAGCAAGAATGTCCTCCGTCTTCTTCGCTCCAAAATGCCCCATCAAGCCACCTCCATGCGCTTCCTGCAGCAACAACAAGCTTAACGGAGCTAGCTGGAATACATAGCTTGTTAGCTCTAAACACAAACCCATCATTGAGGATGAATTTGTTCCACGTTTTCCCATCTTTACAATGCAGCAGCACTTCTTTAAAATCAGCATCATGAGCATATCGGTCTTTAATTGTTTCTAACCCAAAGATCTTGTAATCAAGTTGATTCAGCAAAGTATATCTCCTAGACAATGCATCTGCAATGATATTATCCTTCCCTTTCTTGTGTTTGATAACATAAGGAAAAGATTCAATAAATTCAACCCATTTTGCATGTCTACGATTCAGTTTTCCTTGACTACGAATATGCTTCAAAGATTCATGATCAGAATGTATAACAAATTCTTTGGGCCACAAATAATGCTGCCATGTTTCTAATGTCCGCACTAGAGCATATAATTCCTTATCATATGTAGAATAATTAAGAATAGGCCCGCTCAATTTCTCACTAAAGTATGCAACAGGTTTTCCTTCTTGTAACAAAACACCACCCAATCCAATTCCACTCGCATCACATTCAAGCTCGAAAGTCTTATTAAAATCAGGGAGTTGGAGTAGAGGTGCATGTGTTAACTTATCTTTCAGCACATGGAAGGCGTGCTCTTGTGCTTTGCCCCAAGAAAAGGGCACTCCCTTCTTTGTAAGCTCATTCAATGGTGCAGCAATGGTGCTGAAGTCCTTCACAAAACGGCGATAGAAACCAGCAAGTCCTAGGAAACTCCGCACTTGTGTGACCGTCGTGGGTACAGGCCATCCTTGTATAGCTTCCACCTTGGCTTTATCAACCTCAATTCCCTGTGGAGTGACAACATAGCCAAGAAACGATACTCGATCGGTGCAGAAAGTGCACTTCTCAAGGTTACCAAACAAACGTGCATCACGTAGAGCATTGAAAACAGCACGTAAGTGATCAAGGTGTTCATCCATGGATTTGCTATAAATCAGTATATCATCAAAGTAGACGACAACAAATTTCCCAATGAAAGCACGCAAAACCTCGTTCATTAATCTCATGAAAGTACTAGGTGCATTAGTTAACCCAAAAGGCATGACTAACCACTCATATAGACCGAACTTGGTTTTGAAAGCAGTTTTCCATTCATCTCCCAATTTCATACGAATCTGGTGGTACCCACTACGCAAATCAACCTTTGAAAACACAACAGCACCACTCAATTCATCAAGCATATCATCTAATCGTGGAATAGGGTGTCGATATCGAATGGTGATATTATTAATAGCCCTACAATCAACACACATGCGCCATGTTCCATCTTTCTTAGGCACTAAAATCACTGGAACAGCACAAGGACTAAGAGACTCACGCACATAACCTTTGTCTAGTAGTTCTTGCACTTGTCGCTGAATTTCCTTCGTTTCCTCCGGATTGGTCCTGTATGGCGCACGGTTTGGCAAAGATGCTCCAGGATAAGATCAATTTGGTGCTCAATCCCTCGATTGGTGGCAGCCCCGCTGGTATCTCAATGGGAAACACATCAGAATACTCCTGCAAAATGTTAGCAACAGCAGGGGCAAAGAACGTTGCATATCCTCAATTGAAATCAAAGCATCCTTGCATACCAAAGCATAAGCAACAGAGGTGGATGCATTGAACTCATTAATATCAGATTTTGTAGCAAGCATACAACGTCCTTTCAATTTTATCTCATCTTTGTCATCAACAACAGATTTGTCACTCTCGCTCTTTGCTTTTGCAGCCTTAGTAACATCAGATTGCATAATAGCTTCAGGAGACATAGGATGCAACACAATTTTTCGATCATGGTATAGAAACGAATATTGATTTGATCTACCATGATGCATCGAATCTCTATCAAATTGCCATGGTCTACCTAGCAGAATATTGCAAGCTTGCATAGGCACAACATCACATTCAACAATATCTTTGTATGATCCGATGGCAAAATCGATTCGCACCAGTCTCGTTACCTTTGCCTTACCACTGTTGTTCAGCCATTGGATGTAGTAGGGATGGGGGTGTGGTTTGGTGGTGAGGGCGAGCTTCTGTACCATGTCGCTACTTGCCAAGTTGTTGCAGCTACCTCCATCAATGATCATGCGGCACGAACGCTCCTTGATGACACACTTTGTTTGGAATAAAGTGTGTCGCTGATTTTGCTCCGCCTTCTCCATTTGTGCACTAAGCACTCGCTGTACAATCAAGCTCTCATAGTGCTCCGCATCACCTGCATTAATGTGTTCTTCTATGTGTTCCTCACTACCGCATAGTCAGCCGCAAGCAATGCAAGTGTATCTTCATCAAAATCACTAGCAGATGAACACTCACCATCATCTTTGACAATCATAACACGCTTGTTTGGGCAGTCACGCATCATATGGCCATATCCCTTGCACCGATGACATTGTATGTTGCTTGTTCTACCTGTCGATGCCACGGATGAAGTACTCGCAGCCGGCTTTTTGCGCTGTCTTCGCTACTGAATTGGTGGGGGCAGCTCGAGTCTTGTCACTAGATGAAGGCGAGGAGTGCGTGTAGACGGAGTTGTAGACGTCGCGCGGCTGCCATGAACTAGCTTTCCCTGCAGAAACATTAGTCCTTGCGCTAGCACGTCGTCCCTGCACTTCCCGTTCAGCTTTACAAGCAAGATGAAACAGTTTGGTTACGTTATTGTATTCTTTGTAAGCGAGGATATCCTGAATTTCCTGATTTAACCCACCTAAAAATCTAGCCATAGCAGGTTCCTCATCCTCCTCTAATTTACAACGCAACATACCCGTTTGTAATTCCTGATAGTATTCTTCTACACTTTTAGAACCTTGTCTCAATTGCTGCAACTTATTTATCATATCACGGGCATAGTAAGATGGAACAAATCTAGCTCTCATGGCTCGTTTCAGCGCATCCCAAGTTCTAGGTATGTTATTAGGATTTTTCTTGCCATATTCGATCCACCAAACAGAAGCAAAATCTGTGAACTCACTAGTAGCAGCCCTAACACGTGTGTTCTCAGGAAATTCATGGCATGCAAACTTTTGATCAACAGCAATCTCCCAAGTAATGTATGCATCAGGGTCATATTTTCCATCAAAAGGAGGTATTTTAAATTTAATCTTACTGAAAGCATCATCATTATTGTGTACCTCGCGTCAAGCGGCGCCACCCATACCTCACGGTTGTGGACGTAGGCGACGTCGATCACGCAGTGTCTCGATCATCATGTTCAGTATCACCTGTGTATTCTTCATCATAACTACCATCCTCTCGATCTTCCTCCTTCTTTTCTTCTTTATGCTGGTCTTTATCATTGTTGTGGAGGTCATCAAAACGCCTCAGCAGAGCAGCAAGGCTTTTGTCCACACTAGCAATGGACTGCTCCAAACCTGCAAGCTTGTTGTTTGCGGCAATCTGTGAGCCTCCAACTGCCCAAGTTTGTCATTTGTCACCTGCAAGTCATTATCAAGTCCCTCCGTGTGCAACTTCACTTTCCTTTCAAAATGTTGTATGATGCCCTTTGTGCGAGGCGAATGTGGAATTTGGTTATCTTCGCCTGACCCTGTCATGCTTCAAAGGCAAAGACAACAAGAAGACAAGTGAAGAAATAAAAGCCCTACAACTACTAGGATGTAGCTACAGCAAGTCGCTCACTCTCCACCTATTACACAAGTTCTTACCAGTTCTTACCTTGCTCGACAGGAGGGGTCATCTACCAACAAGTCTGTAGCAATGGATGAAGTGTATCGGTGCCGCAGCACGAGACCTGTCAAGCTGTAGAATATGTGGAGCTATAGGTGGGCTGAAACAAGGAACGAACTAGCACCACGTTAGTTACAAAAAGCAAGCTGAATAATCGTTCAACCGGCGGTACTGTGCTGGTCCTAGTCTAGACCGTGCTAGAGACGCGAGCCTGGACACAAAGGAGAGCACAACACACCACCCGAAGTGAACGAAAAATCTCTAAGATCAGCCCCTTTCTCTTCTTTTCTTTTGCTTCTTTCTCTCTTTTTTTTTTTTTTTTTTGAATAATTTTTTTTAGGGGGCACTCAAAACTGATTATATGAACAAGAACACTCCCAAAGAGTAACTCAGCACACACACACTCTCTCTCTCTCTCTCTAGAGTAAGCCACTCGTTTAGATATGAATACTTGCTGCGTGGTTCGTTTGATATTTGTAGCACAGGGTGAACTGATTCCTCGTCCGATTGGAACTTCCAATTCTACTCGGACTTGGCCAACAGCGAGGAATACCTGATTCCTTGATCCGACTCAAACTTGAAAACCTACTTGGATTCGCCAACCAGGAGGGAACAGCCGATTCCTTGTCCGATTCAAACTTCAAACCCTACTTGGATTCGGCCAACAGAGAGACTATATGATAGCGCGTGTTGTGATAGAACGTGACAAGAACTCGAAACTCTAAAGGACTAAAACTAAGACCAGCAACTTGACACAACCGATGCAACCGACGACTCAACAAGCCCTAACTAGGTAGCACTAGCCACGGCCCAAAGGTCTATAGGATTGTAGGAAACTAATCTACTATTTTTTTTGGCTTTTTTGGACTGTAGGAAAAATAAAAACAGCGAAGAATTACAAGTCTCTCACCGATAAACCTTGCTCGATTACCAATTGATATGAACCCTTAGGGTTTATGGACGATCTTTCGATGAGAGGCATGAGATCACTCGATTTGGTGGATGGAGATGACGTTCACGGCCCGACTACAGCCTTCCAAGACCGCGCGCCTTAGCAACCGATACACCACCTCCAAAGGCCGTCACGATCTTGTGGAGCGCGACAATCAGCCACTAGGGCTCCCGTCCTGCAAGCAATCGAAGAACTAGCAAGAACAAGGAAACAAGCACTGAATTTGCAAGATGAAATTGAAAGCCTCAGACTGAATCTTATGATGAGTGGGGTTCGAAGACAAGGAGACGGGCGGCTGGATCAAGCACGCAGCGCCTACAAGCAAGTAGCAAAGGCTAAACTTGATCTAAACAAAACCCAAGTGTTCCTGGTGGCGGCTAAGGGGTATATGACGTGTGGAGGACGACCACAAGAGAGTTTGGGTCGTGCTCCAACCCTAGGACGTGTCCCTACTGGACTCTAAACGATACAAGCCCATTGGGCTAACTTAAGGTGGCGCAGCACCCTGGACAGAATAGACCTCTCGGTGATTTTTGGACTGTTGACGCCGTTTCTGAGCAGGTATGAGTATGAGGTCAGATCCGTATGAAAGTAGACTTTATTAGCTTTCCAACAAGTCCAGAATCACCCCAATCCGACTCCGTATGTAACCGTGGCGACCGTCGCAAGTTGGAGGTGTGCTGCAGTCCGAATCCAGCCTACTCGAGTCCTTTTCCCTTTCGGTCTTCTCCTTGATTCCTAATCAAAACAAGAGTGCACGTGTCTCCAAGATCTAAACAGGATGGACAAGAGCTCAAGAAGGAACTCACTTGATGATTAAGTGTTCGAGCACGAGCACGGGTAATAGGACCAGCAGGTGTCGGCGTGGACGGCGTGGATGTATGATCGGTGTTGATGTCCTCATCACAATATCTCCTAACGGACCGAAAAAAGCTTCCACTTGAGCCTCTAACAGTACCATGTTCAAAAACGAGCCTATGATACATTTGGCACAGACCATGCACCTATGTTGCACTGAAGCTAACACCGTCCAAACAGACAGAAACGAGATTCCACATGACCCACGTCACCTAGAAGTTCCATCGGGTGCGTCCAAACCGATTTTCGAGCCTATGGTACGTTCGGCGCAAACCGTGCACCTATCTACATCAAGACTAGTACTATCTCCAAATGGACCGAAACGAAGCTTCCACATGAGGCTCGTCACCTAGGAGTACCATCGGTGTGTATCCAAAACGATTTCTGAACCTATGGTACGTTTGGCGCAAAACCATGCACCTATCTTGCACCGACACTAACACCATCTCCACACGGACCAAAACGAGATTCCACATGACCCCGTGAACTAGGAGTTCCATCGTTTGCATCCAAAACGATTTCTGAGCCTATGGTACGTTCGGTGCAAATCTTGCACCTATCTTGAGTCATGATTAGCACTATCTCCAAACTGGACCGAAACGAGCTTCCACTTGAGGCGTCATGTAGGACTACCATCGGATGCATCCAAAATGATTTCTAAGACTATGGTATTTTTGGCGCAAACCATGCACCTCTCTTGCACCGATACTAACACCATGTCCAAACGGATCAAAATGAGATTTGATATGACCCCGTGTCACCTAGGAGTTCCATCAGGTGCATCCAAAACGATTTCTAAGCCTATGGTACGTTTGGCACAAACCATGCACCTATCTTGAGTCAAGATTAGCACTATATCTCCAAACGGACCGAAACAAGCTTCCACTTGAGCCTCGTCACCTAGGAGTACCATCGGTGTGTGCAAAACGATTTTCGAGCCTATGATACATTTGCACAAACCATGCACCTATCTTGCACGGAAGCTAACACCGTCTCCAAACAAACTTGAAACATGATTCCATATGACCCACGTCACCTAGGAGTTCCATCGGGTGCGCCCAAAATGATTTTCGAGCCTATGGTACGTTCCGCGCAAACCGTGCACCTATCTTGCGTCAAGACTAGTACTATCTCTAAACAGACCGAAACGAAGCTTCCACATGAGGCTCGTCACCTAGGGAGTACCATCGGTGTGTATAAAAGCGATTTCTGAGCCTATGATACGTTTGGCGCAAACCATGCACCTATTTTGCACCGACACTAACACCGTCTCCAAACAAAACTGAAACGAGATTCCACATGACCCCGTCACCTAGGAGTTCCATCGGGTGCGTCCAAAATGATTTTTCAGCCTATGGTGCGTTCAGCGCAAACCGTGCACCTATCTTGCGTCAAGACTAGTACTATCTCTAAACAGACCGAAACGAGCGTGCACGTGAGCCTCGTCACCTAGGAGTACCATCGGTGCATCCAAAATGGTTTCTGAGCCTATGGTACGTTTGGCGCAAACCATGCACCTATCTTGCACCGACTCTAACACCATCTCCAAACAAACCAAAACGTGATTCGACATGACCCGTGTCACCTAGGAGTTCCATCGGGTGCGTCCAAAATGATTTTCGAGCCTATGGTATGCGTTCGCGCAAACCGTGCACCTATCTTGAGTCAACATTAGCACTATCTCCAAACAGACCGAAACGAGCTTCCACCTGAGCCTCGTCACCTAGGAGTACCATCGGTGCATCCAAAACGGTTTCTGAGCCTATGGTACGTTTGGCGCAAACCATGCACCTATCTTGCACCGACTCTAACACCATCTCCAAACGAACCAAAACGTGATTCGACAAGACCCGTGTCACCTAGGAGTTCCATCAAAAGGTGCGTCCAAAACGATTTCTGAGCCTATGGTACGTTCCACGCAAAACCGTGCACCTATCTTGAGTCAAGATTAGCACTATCTCCAAACGGACCGAAACGAGCTTCCACTTGAGCCTCGTCACCTAGGAGTACCATCGGTGCATCCAAAACGGTTTCTGAGCCTATGGTACGTTTGGCGCAAACCATGCACCTATCTTGCACCGACACTAACACCGTCTGCAAACAAACTTGAAACATGATTTCATATGACCCGTGTCACCTTGGAGTTCCATCAGGGTGCATCCAAAACGATTTCCGAGCCTATGGTATGTTCCACGCAAACCGTGCACCTATCTTGAGTCAAGATTAGCACTATCTCCAAACGGACCGAGAATGAGTTTCCACATGAGCCTCGTCACCTTAGTAGTACCATCGGGTGCATCCAAAACGATTTCTAAGCCTATGGTACATTTGGCGCAAACCATGCACCTATCTACACATCTCCAAAGACAAGCACTATTCTCCAAATGGACCTATTTTTCGAAACGAGCTTCCACATGACCTATCTTGCGTCACCTAGGAGTACCATCGAAGGCGTGCACGTGACACCTAAACCGATTTCCAAAACGGTTTGAACCTATGGTGCGTTTGGCGCAAACCATGCACCTATCTTGCGACTCTAACACCATCTTCAAACACTAACGTGATTCCAAACGGTGAAGGAGTTCCGAGATTCCACATGACCCCATCACCGGCGCCAAAGTACCATCAAGGTGCTATCTCTCAAAACGATATCTAAGCCTATGGTATGTTTGGCGCAAAGCCTATGCACCTTTCTTGCTATCTTGCACCGATACTAACACCATGTCCAAGCGGATCAAAACGAGATTCGACATGACCCACTCACCTAGGAGTTCCATCGGGTGCATCCAAAACAATTTCTAAGCCTATGGTACGTTTGGGCAAAACCGTTGCACCTATCTTGAGTCAAGACTTGTACTATCTCTAAACGGACCCGAAACAAGCTTCCACTTGAGCCTCGTCACCTAGGAGTACCATCGGTGCATCCAAAATGATTTACGAGCCTATGATACATTTGGCGCGAATCATGCACCTATCTTGCACCGACTCTAACACCATCTCCAAACAAACCAAAAATGTGATTCCACATGACCCACGTCACCTAGGAGTTCCATCGGTGCGTCCAAAGCGATTTTCGAGCCTATGGTGCGTTTCGCGCAAGCGTGCACCTATCTTGCGTCAAGACTAGTACTATCTCTAAACGGACCGAAACAAGCGGCACGTGAGCCTCGTCACCTAGGAGTACCATCGGTGCATCCAAAATGGTTTCGAGCCTATGGTACGCGTTTGGCGCAAACCATGCACCTATCTTGCATCGACACTAACACTATCTTCAAACAAAGCGAAACATGATTTCATATGACCCGTGTCACCTAGGAGTTCCATCGGGTGCGCCCAAAATGATTAATCAGCCTATGGTACTTTCGGCGGAAACCGTGCACCTATCTTGCATCAAGACTAGTACTATCTCTAAACAGACCCAAACGCGGCGTGCACGTGAGCCTCGTCACCTAGGGGTACCATCGGTGCATCCAAAACGGTTTTCTGAGCCTATGGTACGTTTGGCGCAAACCATGCACCCATCTTGCAACCGACTCTAACACCATCTCCAAACGAACCAAAACGTGATTCGACATGACCCGTGTCACCTAGGAGTTCCATCAGTGCGCCCAAAATGATTTCTGAGCCTTTGGTACGTTCCACGCAAACCGTGCACCTATCTTGAGTCAAGACTAGTACTATCTCCAAACGGATCGAAACAAGCGTTCCACGTGAGCCTCGTCACCTAGGAGTACCATCGGTGCATCCAAAAGCGGTTTTCGAGCCTATGGTACGTTTGGTGCAAACCATGCACCTATCTTGCATCGACACTAACACCGTCTCCAAACAAAACTAAAACGTGATTTGATATGACCCGTGTCACCTAGGGGTTCCATCGGGTGCGTCCAAAATGATTAATCAGCCTATGGTACGTTCGCGCAAACCGTGCACCTATCTTGCGTCAAGATTAGTACTATCTCTAAACAGACCAAAACGAAGCTTCCACGTGAGCCTCGTCACCTAGGAGTACCATCGGTGCATCCAAAACGGTTTCGAGCCTATGGTACGTTTGGCGCAAACCATGCACCTATCTTGCACCGACTCTAAACACCATCTCCAAACAAACTTGAAACATGATTTGATATGACCCGTGTCACCTAGGAGTTCCATGGGGTGCGCCCAAAATGATTTTCGAGCCTTTGGCACGTTCACGCAAACCGTGCACCTATCTTGAGTCAAGATTAGTACTATCTCTAAGCGGACCGAAAACAAGCGTCCACATGAGCCTCGTCACCTAGGAGTACCATCGTGTGCATCCAAAACGGTTTTGAGAACTGTATGATACGTTTGGCGCAAACCATGCACCTATTTTGCACCGACACTAACACCATCTCCAAACGAATTGAAACGTGATTTCCACATGACCCCGTCACCTAGGAGTTCCATCGGTGCATCCAAAACGATTAATCAGCCTATGGTACGTTTCGGCGAAACCGTGCACCTATCTTGAGTCAAGACTAGTACTATCTCTAAACAGACCGAAACGAAGCGTGCACGTGAGCCTCGTCACCTAGGGGTACCATCGGTGCATCCAAAACGGTTTTCTGAGCCTATGGTACGTTTGGCGCGAACCATGCACCTATCTTGCACCGACTCTAACACCATCTCCAAACAAACCAAAACGTGATTCGACATGACCCGTGTCACCTAGGAGTTCCATCGGGTGCGTCCAAAACGATTTCTGAGCCTTTGGTACGTTTCGCGCAAACCGTGCACCTATCTTGCGTCAAGACTAGTACTATCTCTAAACGGACCGAAACAAGCGTGCACGTGAGCCTCGTCACCTAGGAGTACCATCGGTGCATCCAAAATGGTTTCTGAGCCTGTGGTACGTTTGGCGCAAACCATGCACCTATCTTGCACCGACACTAACACCGTCTCCAAACAAAACTGAAACGTGATTTCATATGACCCGTGTCACCTAGGAGTTCCATCGGGTGCGTCCAAAACGATTAATCAGCCTATGGTACTTTCGGCGGAAACCGTGCACCTATCTTGCGTCAAGACTTGTACTATCTCTAAACAGACCAAAACGAGCGTGCACGTGAGCCTCGTCACCTAGGGGTACCATCGGTGCATCCAAAACGGTTTTCTGAGCCTATGGTACGTTTGGCGCAAACCATGCACCTATCTTGCACCGACTCTAACACCATCTCCAAACGAACCAAAACGTGATTCGACATGACCCGTGTCACCTAGGAGTTCCATCGGGTGCGTCCAAAATGATTTCTGAGCCTTTGGTGCGTTCGCGCAAACCATGCACCTATCTTGCGTCAAGACTAGTACTATCTCTAAACGGACCGAAACAAGCGTGCACGTGAGCCTCGTCACCTAGGAGTACCATCAGTGCATCCAAAACGGTTTCTGAGCCTGTGGTACGTTTGGCGCAAACCATGCACCTATCTTGCATCGACACTAACACCGTCTCCAAACAAAACTAAAACGTGATTTCATATGACCCGTGTCACCTAGGGGTTCCATCGGGTGCGTCCAAAATGATTAATCAGCCTATGGTACGTTTGGCGCAAACCGTGCCCCTATCTTGCGTCAAGACTAGTACTATCTCTAAACAGACCGAAACGAGCGTGCACGTGAGCCTCGTCACCTAGGAGTACCATCGGTGCATCCAAAACGGTTTCAGAGCCTATGGTACGTTTGGCGCAAACCATGCACCTATCTTGCACCGACTCTAAACACCATCTCCAAACGAACCAAAACGTGATTTGACATGACCCGTGTCACCTAGGAGTTCCATCGGGTGCGTCCAAAACGATTTCTGAGCCTTTGGCACGTTCCGCGCAAACCGTGCACCTATCTTGCGTCAAGACTAGTACTATCTCTAAGCGGAGCGAAACAAGCGTGCACGTGAGCCTCGTCACCTAGGAGTACCATCGGTGCATCCAAAACGGTTTTCGAGCTCGTGGTACGTTTGGCGCAAACCATGCACCTATCTTGCACCGACACTAACACCATCTCCAAACAAAATTGAAACGTGATTTCATATGACCCGTGTCACCTAGGAGTTCCATCGGGTGCATCCAAAAACGATTAATCAGCCTATGGTACGTTCGGGCGAAACCGTGCACCTATCTTGAGTCAAGACTAGTACTATCTCTAAATAGACCGAAACGGCGTGCACGTGAGCCTCGTCACCTAGGAGTACCATCGGTGCATCCAAAACGGTTTTTCGAGCCTATGGTACGTTTGGCGAAAACCATGCACCTATCTTGCACCGACTCTAACACCATCTCCAAACAAACCAAAACGTGATTCGACATGACCCGTGTCACCTAGGAGTTCCATCGGGTGCGCCCAAAACGATTTCTCGAGCCTATGGTACGTTTCACGCAAAACGTGCACCTATCTTGAGTCAAGATTAGCACTATCTCCAAACGGACCGAAACGAGCTTCCACCTGAGCCTCGTCACCTAGGAGTACCATCGGTGCATCCAAAATGGTTTCTGAGCCTATGGTACGTTTGGCGCAAACCATGCACCTATCTTGCACCGACGGTAACACCGTCTCCAAACAAAACTGAAACGTGATTTGATATGACCCGTGTCACCTGGAGTTCCATCGGTGCATCCAAAATGATTAATCAGCCTATGGTACTTTTCGGCGGAAACCGTGCACCTATCTTGAGTCAAGACTTGTACTATCTCTAAACGGACCAAAACGAAGCGTCCACGTGAGCCTCGTCACCTAGGGGTACCATCGGTGCATCCAAAATGGTTTTCTGAGCCTATGGTACGTTTGGCGCAAACCATGCACCTATCTTGCACCGACACTAACACCATCTGCAAACAAACCAAAAACGTGATTTCAAATGACCCGTGTCACCTAGGAGTTCCATCGGGTGCGTCCAAAACGATTTCTGAGCCTTTGGTACGTTCCGCAAACCGTGCACCTATCTTGACTCAAGATTAGCACTATCTCTAAACAGACCGAAAACAAGCTTCCACATGAGCCTCGTCACCTAGGAGTACCATCGGTGCATCCAAAATGATTTCTGAGCCTATGATACGTTTGGCGCAAACCATGCACCTATTTTGCATCGACACTAACACCGTCTCCAAACAAAACTGAAACGAGATTTCACATGACCCCGTCACCTAGAGAGTTCCATCGGGTGCATCCAAAACGATTAATCAGCCTATGGTACATTCGGTGCAAATCTTGCACCTATCTTGAGTCAAGATTAGTACTATCTCTAAACAGACCGAAAGCGAGCGTGCACGTGAGCCTCGTCACCTTAGGAGTACCATCGGTGCATCCAAAATGATTTGAGAGCCTCTGGTATTTTTGGCGCAAACCATGCACCTATCTTGCACCGATCTAAACACCATCTCCAAACGGATCAAAATGTGATTTGACATGACCGTGTCACCTAGGAGTTGCATCAGGTGCATCCAAAACAATTTCTAAGCCTTTGGTACGTTTGGCACAAACCGCACCTACCTATCTTGCGCCAAGACTAGTACTATCGCTAACGGACCGAAAAAAGCTTCCACGTGAGCCTCGTCCGTAGGAGTACCATCGGTGTGTCAAAAACGTTTTTCGAGCCTATGGTACATTTGGCGCAGACCATGCACCTATGTTGCAATTTGAAGCTAACACCGTCTCCAAACAACGAATAGAAACGAGATTTGACATGACCCACGTCACCTAGGAGTTCCATCGGTGCGCCCAAAACGATTTTCGAGCCTATGGTAAGTTCGGCGCAAACCGTGCACCTATCTTACATCAAGACTAGCACTATCTCCAAATAGACCGAAACAAGCTTCCACATGAGCCTCGTCACCTAGGAGTACCATCGGTGTGCACAAAACGATTTCTGAACCTATGGTACGTTTGGCGCAAACCATGCACCTATCTTGCACCGACACTAACACCATCTCCAAACGAAACCAAAACGTGATTCCACATGACCCGTGTCAACTCGGAGTTCCATCGTTTGCATCCAAAACGATTTACGAGCCTATGGTACGTTCGGTGCAAATCTTGCACCTATCTTGAGTCATGATTAGCACTATCTCCAAACGGACCGAAACGAGTTTCCACTTGAGGCGTCACTTAGGACTACCATCGGCTGCATCCAAAATGATTTCTAAGACTATGGTATTTTTGGCGCAAACCATGCACCTATCTTGCACCGACACTAACACCATGTCCAAACGGATCAAAATGAGATTCGACATGACCCACTCACCCTAGGAGTTCCATCATACGGTACATCCAAAACATTTTTCTAAGCCTATGGTACGTTTGGCACAAACCGTGCACCTATCTTGCGTCAAGACTAGTACTATATCTCCTAACTATCTCTAAACGAAACAAGGCTTCCAGCCTTGTCACCTCGTACCATCGGTGCATCCAAAATGTTTTCTGTACCTATGGTACGTTTGGCGCAAACCATGCACCTATCTTGCACCGACTATCTAACACCATCTTCAAACAACGAAACGTGATTGCGTGACCTGACCTAGGAGTTGCCAAAAGCGATTTCGAGCCTATGGTACGTTGGCGCGTCTGCACCTATCTTGCACCGACTCTAACACCATCTCCAAACAAACCAAAACGTGATTGACATGACCACGTCACCTAGAAGTTCCATCGGGTGCGCCCAAAACGATTTTCGAGCCTATGGTACGTTCGGCGCAAACCGTGCACCTATCTTGCGTCAAGACTAGTACTATCTCTAAACGGACCGAAACAAGCGTGCACGTGAGCGTCGTCACCTAGGAGTACCATCGGTTTATCCAAAACTGTTTCTGAGCCTATGGTACGTTTGGCGCAAACCATGCACCTATCTTGCACCGACACTAACACCATCTCCAAACAAAACTGAAACGTGATTTCATATGACTCGTGTCACCTAGGAGTTCCATCGGGTGCGTCCAAAACGATTAATCAGCCTATGGTACGTTCGGCGGAAACCGTGCACCTATCTTGCGTCAAGACTAGTACTATCTCTAAACAGACCGAAACGAGCGTGCACGTGAGCCTCGTCACCTAGGAGTACCATCGGTGCATCCAAAACGGTTTTCTGAGCCTATGGTACGTTTGGCGCAAACCATGCACCTATCTTGCACCGACTCTAACACCATCTCCAAACGAACCAAAACGTGATTCGACATGACCCGTGTCACCTAGGAGTTCCATCGGGTGCGTCCAAAACGATTTCTGAGCCTTTGGTACGTTCCGCACAAACCGTGCACCTATCTTGCGTCAAGACTAGTACTATCTCTAAACGGACCAAAACAAGCGTGCACGTGAGCCTCGTCACCTAGGAGTACCATCGGTGCATCCAAAACGGTTTCTGAGCCTGTGGTATGTTTGGCGCAAACCATGCACCTATCTTGCACCGACACTAACACCGTCTCCAAACTAAACTGAAACGTGATTTCATATGACCCGTGTCACCTAGGAGTTCCATCGGGTGCGTCCAAAACGATTTATCAGCCTATGGTATGTTCGGCGCAAACCGTGCACCTATCTTGCGTCAAGACTAGTACTATCTCTAAACAGACCAAAACGAGCGTGCACGTGAGCCTCGTCACCTAGGAGTACCATCGGTGCATCCAAAACGGTTTCTGAGCCATTGGTACGTTTGGCGCAAACCATGCACCTATCTTGCACCGACTCTAACACCATCTCCAAACGAACCAAAACGTGATTCGACATGACCCCGTGTCACCTAGGAGTTCCATCGGGTGCGTCCAAAACGATTTCTGAGCCTATGGTACGTTCCACGCAAAACCGTGCACCTATCTTGAGTCAACATTAGCACTATCTCCAAACAGACTGAAAGGAGCTTCCACCTGAGCCTCGTCACCTAGGAGTACCATCGGTGCATCCAAAACGGTTTCTGAGCCTATGGTACGTTTGGCGCAAACCATGCACCTATCTTGCACCGACACAAACACTGTCTCAAAACGAACTGAAACATGATTTGATATGACCCGTGTCAACTTGGAGTTCCATCGGGTGCATCCAAAACGATTTCCGAGCCTATGGTACGTTCCGTGCAAACCGTGCACCTATCTTGAGTCAAGATTAGAACTATCTCCAAACGGACCGAAACGAGCTTCCACTTGAGCCTCGTCACCTAGGAGTACCATCGGTGCATCCAAAACGGTTTCTGAGCCTGTGGTACGTTTGGCGCAAACCATGCACCTATCTTGCACGGACACTAACACCGTCTACAAACAAACTTGAAACGTGATTTCATATGACCCGTGTCACCTTGGAGTTCCATGGGGTGCGTCCAAAACGATTTCCGAGCCTATGGTACGTTCCACGCAAACCGTGCACCTATCTTGAGTCAAGATTAGCACTATCTCCAAACGGACCGAAACGAGCTTCCACATGAGGCTCGTCACCTAGGAGTACCATCGGTGTGTACAAATTGATTTCTGAACCTATGATACGCTTTGGCGCAAACCATGCACCTATTTTTGCACCGACACTAACACCATCTCCAAACGGACTGAACGAGATTC
The DNA here is from genome assembly GCA_904845875.1 of Miscanthus lutarioriparius. Lineage (NCBI taxonomy): Eukaryota > Viridiplantae > Streptophyta > Magnoliopsida > Poales > Poaceae > Miscanthus > Miscanthus lutarioriparius. Next base: position 64,902 of record CAJGYO010000716.1, read on the forward strand.
CACATGACCCCGTCACCTTGGAGTTCCATCGTTTGCATCCAAAACGATTTCTGAGCCTATGGTACGTTCGGTGCAAATCTTGCACCTATCTTGAGTCATGATTAGCACTATCTCCAAACTGACTGAGAACGAGTTTCCACTTGAGCCTCGTCACTTAGGAGTACCATCGGGTGCATCCAAAATGATTTCTAAGCCTATGGTATTTTTGGCATAAACTGCACCTTTCTTGCACCGATACTAACACCATGTCCAAACGGATCAAAACGAGATTTGACATGACCCACTCACCTAGGAGTTGCATCAGGTGCATCCAAAACAAATTCTAAGCCTATGGTACGTTTGGCACAAACCGTGCACCTATCTGCGTCAGCAATATCTCCTAACGGACGAAACAAGCTTCCACTTGAGCCTCGTCACGTAGGAGTACCATCGGGTGTGTCCAAAACGATTTCTGAGCCTATGATACATTTGGCGCAGACCATGCACCAATGTTGCACTGACGCTAACACCGTCTCCAAACGGACAGAAACGAGATTCCACATGACCCACGTCACCTAGAAGTTCCATCGCTTGCATCCAAAACGATTTTCGAGCCTATGGTACGTTCGGTGCAAATCTTGCACCTATCTTGAGTCAAGACTAGTACTATCTCTAAACAGACCGAGAAACGAGTTTGCACGTGAGCCTCGTCACCTAGGAGTACCATCGGTGCATCCAAAATGATTTCTAAGCCGTTGGTATTTTTGGCGCAAACCATGCACCTATCTTGCACCGATACTAACACCATCTCCAAACGGATCAAAACGTGATTCGACATGACCCGTGTCACCTAGGAGTTCCATCGGGTGCATCCAAAACGATTTCTGAGCCTTTGGTACGTTTGGCACAAACCTGCACCTATCTTGCGTCAAGACTAGTACTATCTCTAAACGGACCGAAAAAAGCTTCCACGTGAGCCTCGTCACCCAGGGAGTACCATCGGTGCATCCAAAACGGTTTACGAGCCTATGTATGTTTGGCACAAACCATGCACCTATCTTGCACCGACACTAACACCGTCTCCAAACTAAACTGAAACGAGATTCCACATGACCCACGTCACCTAGGAGTTCCATCGGGTGCGCCCAAAACGATTTATCAGCCTATGGTAAGTTCAGCGCAAACCGTGCACCTATCTTTACATCAAGACTAGTACTATCTCCAAATGGACCAAACAAGCTTGCACATGAGGCCTCGTCACCTAGGAGTACCATCGGGTGCATCCAAACGTTTTCGAACCTATGGTACGTTGGCGCAAACCATGCACCTATCTTGCACCGACACTAACACCATCTCCAAACGAACCAAAACGTGATTCGACATGACCCGTGTCACCTAGGAGTTCCATCGTTTGCATCCAAAACGATTTCTGAGCCTATGGTACGCTTCGGTGCAAATCTTGCACCTATCTTGAGTCAACATTAGCACTATCTCCAAACAGACTGAAAGGAGTTTCCACTTGAGCCTCGTCACCTAGGAGTACCATCGGTGCATCCAAACGATTTTCTGAGCCTATGGTATTTTTGGCGCAAACCATGCACCTATCTTGCACCGACATGAACACTGTCTCCAAACGGATGAAACATGATTTGATATGACCCGTGTCACCTTGGAGTTCCATCAGGTGCATCCAAAACATTTCTGAGCCTATGGTACGTTTGGCAAATCTTGCACCTACCTTGAGTCATGATTAGCACTATCTCCAAACTGACCGAAACGAGTCTTCCACTTCAGCCTCGTCACTTAGGAGTACCATCGGGTGCATCCAAAATGATTTCTAAGCCTATGGTATGTTTTGCGCAAACCATGCACCTTTCTTGCACCGATACTAACACCATGTCCAAACGGATCAAAACGAGATTTGACATGACCCACTCACCTAGGAGTTGCATCGGGTGCATCCAAAACAATTTCTAAGCCTATGGTGCGTTTGGCACAAACCGTGCACCTATTTTGCGTCAAGACTAGTACTATCTCTAAACGGACCGAAACAAGCTTCCACTTGAGCCTCGTCACCTAGGAGTACCATCGGTGTGTCCAAAACGATTTCTGAGCCTATGATACATTTGGCGCAGACCATGCACCTATGTTGCACCGACGCTAACACCGTCTCCAAACGGACTGAAACGTGATTCCATGACCCACGTCACCTAGAAGTTCCATCGGGTGCGCCCAAAGCGATTTTCAGCCTATGGTACGTTCGGCGCAAACCGTGCACCTATCTTGCGCCAAGACTAGTACTATCTCTAAACGGACCAAACGAGCGCACGTGAGCCTCGTCACCTAGGAGTACCATCGGTGCATCCAAAACGGGTTTCGAGCCTATGGTACGTTTGGCGCAAAACCATGCACCTATCTTGCACCGACTCTAACACCATCTCCAAACGAACCAAAACGTGATTCGACATGACCCGTGTCACCTAGGAGTTCCATCGGGTGCGCCCAAAACGATTTCTCGAGCCTTTGGTACGTTCGCGCAAACCGTGCACCTATATCTTGCGCCAAGACTAGTACTATCTCTAAACGGACCGAAACAAAGCGTGCACGTGAGCCTCGTCACCAAGGAGTACCATCGGTGCATCCAAAACGGTTTCTGAGCCTGTGGTACGTTTGGCGCAAACCATGCACCTATCTTGCACCGACACTAACACCGTCTCCAAACTAAACTGAAACGTGATTTCATATGACCCGTGTCACCTAGGAGTTCCATCGGGTGCGTCCAAAACGATTTATCAGCCTATGGTAAGTTCGGCGCAAACCGTGCACCTATCTTGCGTCAAGACTAGTACTATCTCTAAACAGACCAAAACGAGCGTGCACGTGAGCCTCGTCACCTAGGAGTACCATCGGTGCATCCAAAACGGTTTCTCGAGCCTATAGTATGCGTTTTGGCGCAAACCATGCACCTATCTTGCACCGACTCTAACACCATCTCCAAATGAACCAAAACGTGATTCGACATGACCCCGTGTCACCTAGGAGTTCCATCGGGTGCGTCCAAAACGATTTCTGAGCCTATGGTACGTTCCACGCAAACCGTGCACCTATCTTGAGTCAACATTAGCACTATCTCCAAACAGACTGAAAGGAGCTTCCACCTGAGCCTCGTCACCTAGGAGTACCATCGGTGCATCCAAAACGGTTTCTGAGCCTATGGTACGTTTGGCGCAAACCATGCACCTATCTTGCACCGACACTAACACCGTCTCCAAACGAACTGAAACATGATTTGATATGACCCGTGTCAACTTGGAGTTCCATCGGGTGCATCCAAAACGATTTCCGAGCCTATGGTACGTTCCGCTGCAAACCGTGCACCTATCTTGAGTCAAGATTAGCACTATCTCCAAACGGACCGAAACGAGCTTCCACTTGAGCCTCGTCACCTAGGAGTACCATCGGTGCATACAAAACGGTTTCTGAGCCTGTGGTACGTTTGGCGCAAACCATGCACCTATCTTGCACGGACACTAACACCGTCTGCAAACAAACTTGAAACGTGATTTCATATGACCCGTGTCACCTTGGAGTTCCATGGGGTGCGTCCAAAACGATTTCCGAGCCTATGGTACGTTCCACGCAAACCGTGCACCTATCTTGAGTCAAGATTAGCACTATCTCCAAACGGACCGAAACGAGCTTCCACATGAGGCTCGTCACCTAGGAGTACCATCGGGTGTGTACAAAACGATTTCTGAACCTATGATACGTTTGGCGCAAACCATGCACCTATTTTGCACCGACACTAACACCATCTCCAAACGGACTGAAACGAGATTCCACATGACCCCGTCACCTTGGAGTTCCATCGTTTGCATCCAAAACGATTTCTGAGCCTATGGTACGTTCGGTGCAAATCTTGCACCTACCTTGAGTCATGATTAGCACTATCTCCAAACTGACTGAGAACGAGTTTCCACTTCAGCCTCGTCACTTAGGAGTACCATCGGGTGCATCCAAAATGATTTCTAAGCCTATGGTATGTTTGGCGCAAACTGTGCACCTTTCTTGCACCGATACTAACACCATGTCCAAACGGATCAAAACGAGATTTGACATGACCCACTCACCTAGGAGTTGCATCGGGTGCATCCAAAACAATTTCTAAGCCTATGGTACGTTTGGCACAAACCGTGCACCTATCCGCGTCAGCAATATCTCCTAACGGACCGAAACAAGCTTCCACTTGAGCCTCGTCACGTAGGAGTACCATCGGGTGTGTCCAAAACGATTTCTGAGCCTATGATACATTTGGCGCAGACCATGCACCTATGTTGCACTCGACGCTAACACCTGTCTCCAAACGGATGAAACGAGATTCCACATGACCCACGTCACCTAGAAGTTCCATCGTTTGCATCCAAAACGATTTTCGAGCCTATGGTACGCTCTCGGGTGCAAATCTTGCACCTATCTTGAGTCAAGACTAGTACTATCTCCAAACTGACTGAGAACGAAGTTTCCACTTGAGCCTCGTCACTTAGGAGTACCATCGGGTGCATCCAAAATGATTTCTAAGCTCTGGTATTTTTGGCGCAAACCATGCACCTTTCTTGCACCGATACTAACACCATCTCCAAACGGATCAAAATGAGATTCGACATGACCCACTCACCTAGGAGTTGCATCAGGTGCATCCAAAACAATTTCTAAGCCTATGGTGCGTTTGGCACAAACCGTGCACCTATCCGCGTCAAGACAATATCTCTAAACGGACCGCAAAAAAAGCTTCCACTTGAGCCTCGTCACCTGGGGAGTACCATCGGTGTGTCCAAAACGATTTCTGAGCCTATGGTATGTTTGGCACAGACCTTGCACCTATGTTGCACCGAAGCTAACACCGTCTCCAAACAGATAGAAACGAGATTTCACATGACCCACGTCACCTAGGAGTTCCATCGGGTGCGTCCAAAAGCGATTTTCGAGCCTATGGTGCTAAGTTCGGCGCGCAAACCGTGCACCTATCTACATCAAGACTAGCACTATCTCCAAATGGACCAAACAAGCTTCCACATGAGCCTCGTCACCTAGGAGTACCATCGGGTGCATCCAAAACGATTTCTGAACCTATGGTACGCTTGGCGCAAACCATGCACCTATCTTGCACCGACACTAACACCGTCTCCAAACGAACTGAAACATGATTTGACATGACCCGTGTCAACTCGGAGTTCCATCGCTTGCATCCAAAAACGATTTCCGAGCCTATGGTACGTTCGTGCAAATCTTGCACCTATCTTGAGTCATGATTAGCACTATCTCCAAACTGACTGAGAACGAGTTTCCACTTGAGACGTCACCTAGGAGTACCATCGGTTGCATCCAAAACGATTTCTAAGACTATGGTATTTTTGGCGCAAACCATGCACCTATCTTGCACCGGATACTAACACCATGTCCAAACAAATTGAAATGTGATTTGATATGACCCACTCACCTAGGAGTTGCATCAGGTGCATCCAAAATGATTTTCGAGCCTATGGTACGCTTTTGGCACAAACCGTGCACCTATCTTGAGTCAAGATTAGCAATATCTCCAAACGGATCGAAACAAGCTTCCACTTGAGCCTCGTCACCTAGGAGTACCATCGGTGTGTGCAAAACGATTTCTGAGCCTATGATACATTTTGCACAAACCATGCACCTATGTTGCACTCGACTAACACACCATCTCCAAACAAGACTGAAACGAGATTCCACATGACCCACGTCACCTAGAAGTTCCATCGGGTGCGTCCAAAACGATTTTCGAGCCTATGGTACGTTCCACGCAAACGTGCACCTATTTTGAGTCAAGATTAGTACTATCTCTAAACAGACCGAAACGAAGTTTCCATGTGAGCCTCGTCACCTAGGGAGTACCATCGGTCCATCCAAAACGGTTTATGGAGCCTATGGTACTTTCTTGGCATGTCAAACCATGCACCCCTATAGGAGTTGCACCGACACTAACACCGTCTCCAAACAAAACTGAAACGTGATTTCATATGACCCAAGCTTCCACTTGTCACCTAGGAGTTCCATCGGGTAATCGCCCAAAATGATTAATCAGCCTATGGTACGTTCATCGACGCTAAACCGTCTGCACCTATCTTGCGTCAAGACTAGCACTATCTCTAAACGGACCGAAACGAATCGTGCACGTGAGCCTCGCACCACCTAGGAGTACCATCGGTGCATCCAAAACGGTTTCTGAGCCTATGGTATGTTTAGGCGTTGTAATGCGTTTGGCGCAAACCATGCACCTATCTTGCACCGACTCTAACACCATCTCCAAACGAACCAAAACGTGATTCGACATGACCCGTGTCACCTAGGAGTTCCATCGGGTGCGCCCAAAACGATTTACGAGCCTTTGGTACGCTCCGCGCAAACCGTGCACCTATCTTGCGCCAAGACTAGTACTATCTCTAAACGGACGAAACAAGCGTGCACGTGAGCCTCGTCACCTAGGAGTACCATCGGTGCATCCAAAACGGTTTCTGAGCCTGTGGTACGTTTGGCGCGCAAACCATGCACCTATCTTGCAACCGACACTAACACCGTCTCCAAACAAAACTGAAACGTGATTTCATATGACCCGTGTCACCTAGGAGTTCCATCGGGTGCGTCCAAAACGATTTATCAGCCTATGGTAAGTTCGGCGCAAACCGTGCACCTATCTTGCGTCAAGACTAGTACTATCTCTAAACAGACCAAAACGAGCGTGCACGTGAGCCTCGTCACCTACGAGTATACCATCGGTGCATCCAAAACGGTTTCGAGCCTATGGTACGCTTGGCGCAAAACCATGCACCTATCTTGCACCGACTCTAACACCATCTCCAAACGAACCAAAACGTGATTCGACATGACCCGTGTCACCTAGGAGTTCCATCGGGTGCGTCCAAAACGATTTCTGAGCCTATGGTACGTTCCACGCAAACCGTGCACCTATCTTGAGTCAACATTAGCACTATCTCCAAACAGACCGAAAGGAGCTTCCACCTGAGCCTCGTCACCTAGGAGTACCATCGGTGCATCCAAAACGGTTTCTGAGCCTATGGTACGTTTGGCGCAAACCATGCACCTATCTTGCACCGACACTAACACCGTCTCCAAACGAACTGAAACGTGATTTGATATGACCCGTGTCAACTTGGAGTTCCATCGGGTGCGTCCAAAATGATTTCTGAGCCTATGGTACGTTCCGCGCAAACCGTGCACCTATCTTGAGTCAAGATTAGCACTATCTCCAAACGGACCGAAACGAGCTTCCACTTGAGCCTCGTCACCTAGGAGTACCATCGGTGCATCCAAAACGGTTTCTAAGCCTGTGGTACATTTGGCGCAAACCATGCACCTATCTTGCACCGACACTAACACCGTCTGCAAACAAACTTGAAACGTGATTTCATATGACCCGTGTCACCTTGGAGTTCCATGGGGTGCGCCCAAAATGATTTCGAGCCTATGGTACGTTCCACGCAAACCGTGCACCTATCTTGAGTCAAGATTAACACTATCTCCAAACAGACCGAAACGAGCTTCCACATGAGGCTCGTCACCTAGGAGTACCATCGGGTGTGTACAAAATGATTTCTGAACCTATGATACGTTTGGCGCAAACCATGCACCTATTTTGCACCGACACAAACACCATCTCCAAACGGACTGAACGAGATTCCACATGACCCCGTCACCTTGGAGTTCCATCGCTTGCATCCAAAACGATTTCTGAGCCTATGGTACGTTCGGTGCAAATCTTGCACCTATCTTGAGTCATGATTAGCACTATCTCCAAACTGACTGAGAACGAGTTTCCACTTGAGCCTCGTCACTTAGGACTACCATCGGGTGCATCCAAAATGATTTCTAAGCCTCTGGTATTTTTGGCATAAACTGTGCACCTTGCACCGATACTAACACCATGTCCAAACGGATCAAAATGAGATTTGACATGACCCACTCACCTAGGAGTTGCATCAGGTGCATCCAAAACAAATTCTAAGCCTATGGTACGTTTGGCACAAAACCGTGCACCTATCCACGTCAGCAATATCTCCTAACGGACGAAACAAGCTTCCACTTGAGCCTCGTCACGTAGGAGTACCATCGGTGTGTGCAAAAACGATTTCTGAGCCTATGATACATTTGGCACAGACCATGCACCTATGTTGCACTGAAGCTAACACTGTCTCCAAACAGACCGAAACGAGATTCCACATGACCCACGTCACCTAGAAGTTCCATCGTTTGCATCCAAAACGATTTACGAGCCTATAGTACGTTGGTGCAAATCTTGCACCTATCTTGAGTCATGATTAGCACTATCTCCAAACTGACTGAGAACGAGTTTCCACTTGAGCCTCGTCACTTAGGGACTACCATCGGGTGCATCCAAAATGATTTCTAAGCCTCACGGGTATTTTTGGCGCAAACTGTGCACCTTTCTTGCACCGATACTAACACCATGTCCAAAGCGGATCAAAATGAGATTCGACATGACCCACTCACCTAGGAGTTGCATCAGGTGCATCCAAAACAATTTCTAAGCCTATGGTACGTTTGGCACAAACTGGCAGCACCTATCCGCGTCAGCAATATCTGCTAACGGACCGAAAAAAGCTTCCACTTGAGCCTCGTCACGTAGGGAGTACCATCGGGTGTGCAAAACGATTTCTGAGCCTATGATACATTTGGCACAGACCATGCACCTATGTTG